>JAUMHH010149353.1:0-19772 GCA_032359455.1 Chlamys rubida | reverse complement strand
CACTAGTTTATCAACTAGTCTGTAAAATCTCTTAACTCATTCACCCCTGAAATTTCATAATGGACTACTCAAACCTTGGAATTGGAAGAGTTTAAATGTGTCTTCAGGGGTGAATGAGTTAATAGGCTACATTCTGTATCCAAGCTGTACCAAGTATAGATTATTGATTACTTAAAACTGGGGTGGTCAGTCCGGGTTATAAACAGGTCAGACAGCATCAATATAATAAGCTGTTTTATCACAAATATCTAGTTCTATGTATAATCTGGAAACGTTTAAATGAGATATTGGTCATTGTACCATTAAGCCTGCACAAAACCACAACCAATATTTTAGTTCACAGATTGGCTTGGGCAGGTTTTCAGATGATAATATACCGTAGCGATATGCTATGGAACTTAGTTAGATATCTGGTTTCAACAGGTTTCCAGATAACGCAGTGTTCAATTTAAGCTGAGTCACAAACACATACCAATATGTGTGACCACAGTGTGACAGCCCATGTTACCTGGCAATGTTAAAAAAAGCAAAAGGTCCAACTTCAATTGACATTGTTTCTCAGATATACTTGTATTTGTAATACATATAAAACTGTCTAAAGTGAATCTAGGCTTATCTGGAGAATGTCAAGTTTATTAGATCTACAGTTTAGCAAACAATACATACTACTGTACACCTGGAAATTTTCAGTGCAATTTAATTTTTCGCCTTTTTTCCCCCTTCATGATGAGGGCAAAATGATCATTACTGCAAATAAAAGTAAACAACATAATATATCCATAGTAATGACATGTGAAGGGAAAAATTGATTTCAGTGGCAAAGGGCAAAAGTTGGACTGGGTGAAAACATTTCCAGTGTACAGTATATGTTAACATGTAGGTCTAACATACACTGTATGCATAGTACAAAGTGTATACCGTACATGTATGTATCACATTTTGATATAGTTGAACCTTTAGTGGGATCTGAACATACGTGTAAGCTGAACAAACCTTTCTCCTGATGATATTGCCAGGTTTAGACAGATTTTGCGGTAGACATAATTGAGGTTACACTGTGTGACAGTCAACACAGCTACTTTAGTACTCTATTGATTTTATGCAAATAACCTTTGGCTCATATTTAATATTCGTCTGGAATATGAAATGAAAACCAGTTATTTGACCCAGTGTTACCTTCATAAAACCTATATAATAATACCTGTCATACTGTAAAATTGATTTAATCAACAAAAAAATTCAATTTCATCTTATTGTAAAACTTATAAGCAAACCTGAAAAATTGCTGTTTGTTAATGTCCAACACCTGACACATAAAACAGTTGTTCGGGGTTATCACAGACTTAGCACATGTTTTATATTTACAGCTTGAATACATATATATTATTGCCTCCGATCGCAACATTAAAATCATATCAGCCTGATTTTCTAACAGAAATCAGTAGATTCTATTTTGCAGTTGTATCTCCTATTTAAATTGGAAAATCAATGTATTTTTACTCATGTCGTGAATAACATTGCTCGTTTAAATTCAAGAAAACGGATATCTTTGTTTACAATACTGTTTCTATGTTTTCAGGTTCACAAAAGGACAATTTCCTCCACGCAATGAGGGATTCTCCAGCTAGATATCCTTTTTAAATTCAAAGCAATATTGGAAAATTTAACATGTAAAATATTTATAACATTGTCTACATTTTCATATGCATGTATACATGAACTATTTTAATGACCTGTGTAAGTTTTCCTATTGCATGCTCATCAAAAGTTGTTAATTTTCATGCCGTCGCCATGAAAATACCGGTATGGGGACTGGTAGCATTGCCCATGTCCATCTGTGATTTAGCCCTGTCAATGACTGGAGTCAATATGGACACAATTGGAGCTATCTTTTCTCTATTTGAATTAACTTATTTTTTATTTTTTTTTCTTCTTTTTGTGGGACGATGAAAAATCTTTAGAAATGTGTCCCACATTATGAGGAACTTTTCAGAAGTAAGTTTTTATGAAGCTGACACTAAAATTGTGAGATATTTGGCCAGCTTGTATGTAGAGTGCATACCAGGTACATCACACATTAATGATTAGTGTCTTTACACTACTGCCGTCATTGATTTGATTGGATAAAACTTCATACAAGTGTTCTGTACAATGATGCCTCAAACAAGGTCATTACAGTGTCTTCATCAGTCAATTATCAGAATACAGGGGAGTTACAGAAAAACTAGATTAGCTTGCAGGCTACAAATCTATTGTGCTTATGAGTTATAACCATTATTGGAACATACAGAGTTATAAGCTGTTAATTATATAATATTGAGAATTTTTTAATGTCGAAGCAAGAGCTCCTGAACTCAAAGCTGCTCTAGGATTGTCTCTGACAATGGAGCTCTGTTGTTCAGCAGGAATGGCTCATGCTAATTAAGGCTGCTCGAGATGCTAGTACTTAATTGTGGTTGGGCATC
Source organism: Chlamys rubida (assembly GCA_032359455.1). Lineage (NCBI taxonomy): Eukaryota > Metazoa > Mollusca > Bivalvia > Pectinida > Pectinidae > Chlamys > Chlamys rubida. The sequence continues at coordinate 17,307 of JAUMHH010149353.1, read as the reverse complement.
AGGTGCAGGCTAATGATCAGGAAATCACAACTACCGAGGTTATACTGTTAAAGCTATCTTTCCGTGTTATGCAGGTAATCCCTAAACAGTTCTTATTGTTAATTAGCTTCTACTGTAGAAACACGAATATAGTTATCTAAATGTGCTTCGTACATGTATATACTCTACCTTTCAAGGAAATTGTTGTGCATTAAATCTTTTAATCATTGGTCTGCACAAAATAGTATTAGTCAAATTGCTTTAAAGATTTACATGAACATAATTTTGTGGGTAGAATTGATTTTGTGAACTTTGAAGACTAGTACTCTGGATAAGAAGCCATTCTATTGTATGTGGCTGTATATGTGGGCTATTCCATCTCTGTACTGGGAAAGGATATTGATTATAGAACTAGAACATTAATAGAACAGTTTTGGACATGGATGATAAATTTAAACCAAAAACTTAGCAATGTGTCCCAAGACTCGTAATGAAAAATACATGACAATTTCAAGACCCAATCTTTATGAGGTTCATCTTTTGGAGCAAGATCTTTCTGCAGTAACATGCCTTTAATCTACATCACACATTACTGTAGGACTTAGAGCACTGTTTTCATGGATACATTTTTGTTCACTGTCTTCCTTACAATCCCCCAGCAACAAGGTCAGGGATATATTGGAATCAGAATGTCCATTTGTACCGGTAGATACAGATTTGTCCACACAACTAGGCCCTCTGTCCAATACTTGGTAGCATACTCGAGTTAGATAAACATGATTACCAATCATCACTCGTTGGGTAATCTCTATGTACCTAATTACACAAGGGTGTAATTATTAAAAAGTAAACTAAACTGTAGATCTACATTTCAATAATGTTCTTTAACAAGTTGTAAGTTTCTATATATAATTCTATCAGTGATTCTGTTTAAAAACATTGAAATCGCCCAATGTTTGAAATTTTCATGTTATATATTTGTATTTTTTTTTCTTTCTTTTTTTGAATCTGTAGATGAAATAGCCTTTATCAGGTTAAGATTTTCCTGTGGTTTGAAATTTAATGTTATTCTTAATCTTTACAGACAGAAGAACGTTCATTGCATTTAGTCCATTGAAAACAGTAATTGAAAGAATAGTTTCTTTATTAAATTTCTTAACCCATTCACCCCTAAAGTCCCGTTTGAACCTTACCAAATCAAAGACTCGGCAAGTCCAGTTTAAACATGTAGGGGTGAATGAGTTAAGTACATGGAAGGAAGACTACAGGTTAACATTCTAACCTTTAGAACTATACGCACCAATTTTTAGAACTCCCAAAACTAACTTGCAGTATATCTACTATAAAGGCCATAAAAATAGACACCAAAAAACCCAGTAGAATATGTCCCTAGATAAATGATCTGTATACCTATTTCCAAACGGGTTCTTTTTTTAAATGATTAAGGGCTTATACAAGCAGTTATATTACACAGCCAATGGGCTCAGATCAATAATGTTCAGTTAGTCTGTTTACCGTGTAATAGCTGGTTAGAAATGGCCTGTTTCTACGCAGCCTGTTCATTATAGACATCAGGAGACACAGCTACTGTTATAATTACACAGTGACATGACATGGCTTTTCTATAGAGTTCAGTATAGTTAGCCCCTCCTACTAGATTTGGCCTTCATTAGATGTTCTGTATAACAGTCTTAAAGACATCAAAATTAATAATTTCGTAGTTTATTTTAATTACCAGCTGAAAACTATAAGAGTTAAATCTACACCCATTAAATTATGTGTGAAGGAAAGTGTGCCAGCTCAAATAATCTATGCCAGTTATTTGATATATGTGTGACAGTGACAGTTAAGATAAATATTCACCCATTAATGTGTGACAGAAAGTGTGAAAGTGCCAGCTCACTGAGTCCCACTATCACTGTTTTACTTAATATCAGTTATTGCTTGATATTCACATATATTGATGTGGTAAGGTTATAACTAGAAAACCAGTATTCTCTCTTATCATCTTAACAAAATCGGGAGGAAATCAACACCCATGATATCATATCAAAATATTTCTTTCCTTTATGATTGATATATATTTGAACTGGAAACAAATAGCATGTTGATGTTAGATATAATGTTAATACAAGCATAAACAGAAATGAAAACTGGTACATGTACACTCAGAATTCCTGCTGTATTGCTTACAAGTCTCATATATAGAATAAAGGATATTTATAAGCAAATGTATCATTTCCATTACCATGTACATACAAAATGTAGAAGCTCTGTTACTGGAGAAGGTTATATATCATAGATAGCTGCAGACCCGTAAGATGACTGTAACTCACCATCAAATTGACTCACTAAGTCAGTACCCATATTGATTCAGGGATAATGATACAGAAGCATAAAGTGTTCTGCTGACTGTGTAACATACAATGATGTACAGGAATACACAGTGAAGCCGGGGGGCCATTATGAGGCATGTGAATGCTGTATGTCTACGGTATCAACAAGCATCACATAAATATGTAGTAAAAGTCAGCAAAGCTTTCTCTTCCCAATATGACTTTAGAATTATTCCCCGAATACAATTGTTCACTTATTGTACAATTCTATCTTATTGTGATCACATCTGTGTGGTAGAACTTCTATCATACACTTGTATGCCCCAGCCTTTTTACAAACACTGTTACCATTCTGTCCAGTCCCAGTCGGATGGAATCGGTCCTGTCTCGATTCAATATGTCATCACTCTAGCCACTTCATTCTCGACAGATATCGATCATCTTATCAAATTTTGATCAAGCTTTATAAAAAAGGTCAATTACGAAAATGCCTCACACAAGTTCATATTTTAGAGTTCCAAGGTCAAAGTCACCATTATTTAAATATGTTGACCAATTCTGTTAAATCACTAGCAACTTCATTTCTCAACAGATTTTGATCAAACTTATACAAAGGGCAAGTACAAGAATATCTTGGATTCATTTGTAAGGGTTTCAAGGTCAAGGCCAAGGTCACCAATACTATTTATAAAAATATAAACTTCGAATTGAGTGACATCACTCTAGCACCTTTATTTCTTCAATGCATTTTCATCAAACTTCATATAAAACTAAGGTATAAGAGTACCTTGACTTCTGTCGTATTTTATAGTCGAGGTCACCATTGCTATTTACATATTGTACTACTTGGCATTGATACTTCATTTTCTGAACTTACCTCCCTTGTCTGTATCATCATTGTCCAAGCCGTAAGTGACCTGATTGTGCCAATGAACTATTCAACCATAAATGTTAACCATGACAGTGTTCTAATTGTATAACGCCTAGCACTTACATATGATTTACAAAGTACATGCTGTAATATTGAATTATTTAGTCTGACCAGTTAAGAAAAAAACAAATTGGTCAATTAAATTGGCATAATTTATGAGGAGATACCTGCTGGTTTTCATGGAATCCTTCAATAGAATTTAAGGAAAATCTCGGATACATTGTAATTTTTTCAGCCAGATCCAAAGTCTGGAGAATAGGACTGATTCCTTCCCTATTACCGATACATCGGTGTAACTGTTTTGTTAATTTGTGATCAGGGGTTTTCGGAAACGAGACACCAACTTGATTAGATAGAGGTGACCTTGGTTTTTTGTTACAGTGTAATTTGTTTTGTTTGCCAGGCAGTAGTTAGATAGCACAACTCTTCAATTTCTCCTTGTTTTGATAACATTCTTAATCAATTTCCTTACATTTGCACACTAACTCAATCATTAAAACCACATGGATCTTGCATCTATCTGGATTCTAAATGTCAATTACTTCTGTGAAATTATCCATATTGCTGCTTTAAAGTGTTTTGGTTATAGTGTAAAAATAAGAACAGAAACAAACTTCTGCATCTAAATTAAGCTTTGGAAACCTTTTCCATGAATGGTGGTGTTTGTACAATGCTCCTGTAATTGGTATACTTGATATGATCCATGCAGTGCCTCAGAGGCCAGCTGATCTAACTTTAACACAGACCCGGATCACTGGCTATGTAAGGCTTATTGTTCATTGTACTGTAATGTATCAATTTATTATTTATAAGATCTAGAAGTGGAAAACTTTGGCATTTCAATCATGATTACTGTTAAACTCAATTTAAATGAAGGCCGTCTCAACGATACTGCATAACAGACGTGTATTCTATCTTCTATTTGTGGTTATGTTATTGATTTAGTCCGAGGTGTTTTAAATAATTTGACAACAAAAACGGTATTACAGAAAAAATAGGAGGTGATTGCTTTTGTTATCTGCAGGACTATGTTCCTTCGTCAGTATACTAAAATGTATGCAAAAATAAAAAACTAATTAATCACCCATGCGTTTCCTTAAAATCTCTTTAAGTGCATGAACTAACACCAATGTGGTCATACACATGATTTTCTTTATTAATCCTTTTGAAATAAATTCTTATTCATTTTCAACACATTTTACAATACATTCTTGGCAACTGTTTTATGGACATCTTTTTTTTTAAATATTGCAGCTTTTAGAGAAAAGAAATTAGCATTTCTTTACTCTTCAAGATATAATATCAGTAATATGAAAGTTTTAACATGAGTATATACACGAAATTGTGTATAACCTGATATTAAAAGTTCTAACAGTTATAAATAATGGTAGTGGTTGTCAGATTTAGTAAGATGTCCATATGTAAACAGTTGGACTAAAACTGGTGTGGTTTGTTCCTTAACTATGTCACTATCGTAGAGGCCATTATATGTTTCTTCTCCATCTGGTCTGTGATTGGCCTCGCAGGCTTCCATTCTTACTTAGTGTCATCAGAGCAGACAACCAATGAAGATGTGAGTAATTTACTTATTTGCATAACAGCTAACAACTCATTCACAAAACGCACAGCTGATGTTTACTATGGCAGATGTGTATGTGTAGTTTATCTTACATATACATATAGACCTACTGCCTGGTGATGGTGCTTTGCTAGGGTGCAGGAAATATCCTTAACATGCGATGGATCAAATAATTTTCAAATTATAAAAAAAAAAAAATGTTCTTCAAATCTTTTTATTTGATGATTTTAAAATGCATTGTTCTTAATGAAATTCCATCTTCATATGACTTTGGTTGTTGCCAAGGCGTTAAACCCCATAGAAACAATCAAAAGTTAGCAAATTTGAAGTTTGTTCAGTTATTTGTTTCCATCCATCGTGAGGATATTTACATTACAACCTTCTTTACCAACTAACACAGCCTTTATCATCCTTAACATTTGCACTATCGTTGAAGCCATTATCTGCTTCTTCTCGGTATGGTCAATCATAGGCCTTGCAGGTTTCCATACCTACCTTGCCTCCTCAGAACAGACAACCAATGAGGATGTGAGTAGTAGATCATGTGACTTCGGCTTTTATCTAATTTACCGCAATTTGTGTTGTACAGTTATGTCTTCATTATACTCTTGTTTCAAAAATATAATTTGATTTTAGTCTTTGTTTAAATTTTATTTTATTCAATAAAACAATCTACAATGGCAGAAATGGAGGCACTGCCATTTTGTACTTAATCAATCATCAAAATTTAGTTGTTAATGTATTTTTATGATTTGTTCAACAACAGTTGAGGCATATCTTCATTTCTTGCATGCTTAATGGTTTACATATATAGCCAGCACCAATTGTTTCAGAATTCAAGGTTGTGGGAGAGTTGTATATGGTAGAAATGTTGTATCATAAACACTGACACAGTGCCATGGCTAATTTTATATTTCTGAATACATGAAGTACAAAAGAGCCCATTTATTAACAATTTTATTGGAATTGCTGCATGTTTCGATAGACAAAGACTGGGGTTTACAACAATACGGGTATCAGATCAGACTGCGGGTTTGGCTTTCTATCACTTGTCCCACATCTCCAATAGGACGTTGCATCATCTAATACCATTTGGAAACAGACACAATGTTTTCTCCTGTACTACAGGGATTTGATAATCGCTGAAATTTGAACATTGCCAGACAATCAGTAAAAACATACATGATCTTTCAGCTACAGGTTCAAGATATTAGGGATTCTTTAGCTTGGAATCGTGTTTAAGATTGTAGTTTTCTGTAACATGGAATGGTCTGCATGGTAAATACCACAGAATCTGAAGCATCATTTAATACCAGCATTTCATGACAACTGTTTGTCATAGTGGTAATCAGCAGAAATAAGGGCCCTGTGGCATAATGCAGGAACCTATTTTTAAAAAAGAGAAATTAATAACAGTAATTTAGCTATGACTTAAAGGATTGGAATATTGACAACAATCTATTGTTGAATTTGGATATTTCAGTCTTGTCTGCACTGCCATCAATTGAAACTTCACCAAATATCTATGTTTTTCATAATCCTCTGTAAGAAATTGGACTTTTGAGAATAAATAATTGTTTCTGGTATCATTATTTATGTCTCTAAAATATTATTTGGGGCACACTTTTCTGCACAGAGTTTAAAATGAACTTCATATAAGTGTTGCAGAGCATATGTATATGTGGTATTAAAAAAAATATTTAATATTCAAGTTGGCTGCCATGGCCTCTGATTGGCAGGCGACACTTTGGGCTGTAACAAAGTTCTGTTAGGGCTTAATTCTTTCTTTGTTGATACTTTAACTCATTCTTAACTCATTCACCCCTATATATTTAACTTGGAGTTGCCCAATCTTTGATTTGGTAAGGTTCAAATGTGACTTTAGGGGTTAATGTTTAAAGGGAGAGATACAACAAAGAAGATATACCTTAACTCATATGACACACAAGTTCCAGGATTCTGGATGGCCTCCAATAGGTGGTGATATTTGCTATACTGTAGATCTAGTGGGTCAACTCAAAGGTTACCTGGCCATGGTAACATTACAGTTTACATGCATGGGCTGACCAGAAAATATCTGTCTTAGGTTGGATTTTAAATGATTTACTTCAAACAAATATTTTATTGATTTAAACTTTATTTTCCAATGATTGCATGCTGTATTTGACATCTTATATTTTTATGCATCCATTGTTTTCCACAGGGATTTGTGAACCAAGAAATAAGTTTCATTTGAATGTTTTGTCATCCCATGTCTAGTGTCATATTCTATCTATTTCAACACTGTAGGTAATATTAAAAACATCCTGAAGACAAATTCAGAAAGGCTTACCTTACATTATATATATCAATATCCAGCCAATTATTGTTAAAGAACTTTGCATTCAAAAATAATATATCTACTTGTATATAAATACAGACTGAGGTAATTTAAAAAAAAATCAGACTTAAACAGAAACAAACTTTAGGAATGGTATCACAATATACAAAATTTGTATAGTGATTTATGTAGGCAAATGCAACCTATATAACCAGATTATTTGAGTAGTAGTACCAGGTAGTTGAAGATGAAATATATATATATTCGATCACTTTAAACCTTTAAAAATGTCTTATAGTGTTGAAAGAGGTAGAAAGGCAAAAGGGAAGTGCAAATGTCAAAGATTTTTTTTTCTTTTTGTTCCACAATTGCCTGTGATATTTTAAGCATATACCTTTGCATGTCTTTGAGTTCAGTTAATTTCCTTAACCCCTGCACTGTTATGGAGATGGTAATGTGTTTCTTTAGTGTATGGTCAATCGTAGGCCTAGCTGGCTTCCATTCCTATTTAGTGGCGTCAGAACAAACAACCAATGAGGATGTAAGTACTACAGGTCAGCTGTCTTAACTCATTCACCCCTGAAATTTCATAATGAACTATTCCAGCCACTGAATTGAAAGAGTTCAAATGTGTCTTCAGGGGTGAATGAGTTAATCACTAACAGAATATCCTGTATGGAGATACAGACAGATGAAGGGATGTAAAAATTACAATCTTTTATGTAGCTCTTTTATGGATTTGTAACTATTAATTTCTTTCGTAATCAGTTGATTAATATTCGCTTTGTCGTTCAGTTGACATGCTTTGATGTGTGTACATTGAAATTTTTAACTTCTGTCAAAAGTTTATTTGTCCGGAAAAAAATTTCTTTTTATATATCGCAACTTCTAACATCCTGTGAATAAATTGAATACATTTGTAGATACCTTACTTAACTTTTAAGGACACAAGGAATTTTGTAATTATAAAGCTTTCATGACATACCGAACTGTTTGTATTTAACTATAATGTTTTTGGAACAAGACAAATTGTCTATCCAGAACTGTTATGAGACACATTTAATCGAGTCTTACATTGTATATATACATGCATTATCTAAGCATTCATCACAAAGTGTCCTGGCATGGTATTTAAGCTTAAGGCTGTCCACTATTTGCATTTTGATCGCTACTGTGCATGTTGTTGGTTTTTTTGCCATGAATGCCAAGAAGCATGCTTTTTTTATAGGTTATTTTGTGATCCTTTCATCAGTATCAAGAAACATTGGTTTCTTCCAAATCAAAAAAATAGATAAACAATCATAACGATGATTGCAATTTTCATTAATTTTGGAGTTTTTTTGGAAATTTACATTGAATACATAAAATTTAAAGAATTTAAATCAGCAATCAGCAAATTGTACCTAGGCCCAACTCTGTTTTGTAACAACATCGCTTTATGTAAAATCTTAATTTGCTTACCTTCATATTGTTTCATGGCAAAACGTTAGTGTTTAATACTAATATTTTTTCACCATTTTATTCATGTTCATTTTTTCTTACAGATCAAAGGATCCTTCTCTGCTAAAAGGGGCCAGGAAAATTTCAATCCCTACAGCCAGGGGTCAATATTGAAAAACTGTTTAGTAGTGCTTTGTGGGCCAACTCCCCCAAGGTAAAGCAATCGTGTACAGATTGTATATAAATCCAAGGTTACACATTCCAAGGTCACATTTCCCAAGGTCACTTTTCACAAGGTCAAATTTCTTATAAAATTATGCACCTTTAAATATTGTAGTTTTAGTGTATACATGCGAAAACAAAAGCAGTTGGATTGATTGCTTCAGAGAGTTGCTTCTATTCTTTAAAGCAAAAACTATTGAATTATGATCAGCAATGCAAATCTAAGGGGATTTTTTCTTTTTATATACATTAGTTATTAATTGGTAGAAACACCATGGTATCTCAATTTTTGCAAATACTAAAGTTTCTATTTATACTGCAAATAATTCCCGATTTTAGGGGTTGAAATTTGAACGAACACTTGTTGAAATGTATACATGTATTAAATCATCATCTCGCCATTCTTTGTGTGTCATATACATGAGGCATTGATAATCTACAGCACTAGACTAGGAAGACAAGACTAGGAATCGAAGAGGTTTTATATCACAGATCTATAACTTTGTCTGAACATGTCTTCACAGTTTGCTGGACAGGCGAGGTTTAGTGGTACCAGAAACCGTGGAGATCCACGGCGGACTGAACGCGTCGACTGGCAAGGAGAGTAACGCTGTCAACGTGAAGCATGAGTATTATGGCTCAACCAATGAAACTAAGGTGTGTTGATACTCAACACTGAATTTGATATCTGATACAAATGTTAAATATCAAATGAAGGGCAATCAAGTTATAAGTATCTAGTTTTTCAGTACATTTAAATTTGCCAATACTTAAGCATTTAACTGCTTTCAGATGGCATTCATAATCAGTATGAATGCCAACTGAAAATTTCATTAGAAACGTTAGTGCTTCTAGTTGAATTTATTTTGTTTCAAATTTATTTATCAAATTCAGCATTAAGTTTAAAAAAGTGTTTGTATCATGTATGTTTGTCAAATGAATAGATCATCCATCTTCCTTAGAGGGTCAGTGGTGTCCAACATTGCAATTATGACATCATAATAATGATGATGTGAACACATTAACCATGGCATTCATAACTGATATGAATGTCATCTGACTTTGGTAGGGTTATATAGCGGCAATGCCATAGAGTTGTACATAACATTTTATTATAATTAAAACAAAATCATTTAAAACGCAATTTTAACATATTTTTTCAAAGAGGCAACTGTTGTACAAAAAAAAAAACAGGATGTAAAATGGTTGTCTTTGTTTCAAACAGACCAGCAATGCGGGAACAAATACAAACAGTGTGGGTCCCGAGCAGATTTTCCACGGGAGTAGTAATGGTGTCGGTCCTGTCACCAAACACAGCATGATAAGTTACCAGGGACCAGACGGCTCTATCAACAACAGACTTCCCCCTATTAATGGTAGGTACCTGTCCGTCCACCATGGGCATAATACGGACGGTGACCAGGTAGAGAGGTGGTCCATCTCCATGTTCTTTGATGGTGAAAGGGTGCCTTTAAATTTACTTATCACGCCTCGTAGTATGTTTTTGACATGGTGGAAATTCAAAATACTATTTCTGTACGTAGCTTATGCCAAATATATTGCTTATTGATTAGATCGGGACTGGTTTGATCTCAGCTGATCAGGTTGATGAGTTAGACATTTGTTGGAATTCCCCATCTAACCTGTTGTTTCGTCCTGGTCTTTTATATATGTTTCCTGCCGGGGGTGATGTGGAATTTGATTTACACCGTATGCAAAAGCTTTCAGTATTGGAGAAAAATTTCACCATGAAAATCTTTTTATAAACTGGGGAAGAAGATTTTGTTTACCAGTTGTAATATGTACACTGCTAATCCCATTGAATCCATTGATGTCCCCTTGTCGCATTCTTTGTCTTTTGATGACCAAGTCGGTATCTCTGACATCAATTTTAATTTTGTTCATAACGAGGATGATGATGGTCATTTGAAAGAAAATGCAGGAAGTTTCTGATATTTGGTTAAAAAAGAAAATCAAAAACTATTTTCTGGATTTAAACCTGACAGGTGGAAAGAATCCTCTTTGGAATATGACATTGACCCAACTCAATTATCATGGTAAGTGTGTGCACTCGGTGCATGTTAGCAACGCATGTGGTGACGCCATTTTGTTGGTTCAGTACAAGAGATTTGGTTTTTCTTAATGTATTTTTACATATTTTTACATGATTTATTTCTTATTTTCTTCTGACTATTAATACTTTTTATTTTATTAAATATTTAAATTTATCTTATTTTTGTCATTGATGTTGCAGGGTCTTTATCTAACTGCTTTTTTCTTCATCTGAAATTGTGTATAAACTCTAAATGTCATGGTATATAGCTCTTAATCGATCAGGACTTCTATAACAAAGCAAATATTAAGTAGCAAAGCTTTTTACTGGAAGACTTACCTGGTACCATGGGTATTGGCTTCTATTGACGTAAAGTCTAAATCTGGAAGGATGGGTGCCCACAGGGTGTTTTTTTAGACCTCTCATTTTCCCTGATTTGTTTACTTGTAAAAACCTGATTGTTAATATCACTATTACCCAAGTTAGACCAGAAGAATTATATAAGTAAGGTATTGCTGCATCATTGGAAAAAGAAAACATCCGGAATCAACAGCCCAAGAATAGCCTAATTGGCATCCATCCTTCAAATCAAATCATAGCTTTTGTTATTCCTATTATTGAGGAAATTCAATTAATCAAAATGCAAATTGTGTAACTTAACTTTCAAAGCCAGACATAGCTTTTAACGTTTTGTTATTATTTTTGGTCACTGTTGATTATCGGTGCTAGGTTTACATATCACCTGATCACTACATCTATATTATTGAATGTTTAATTATTTATACACTTTTGTAAAGCAACTCATCACCGTTTCTTTTTTTTATCCCTCCCCTTCTCACATATTTTAATATTTTTTTATTTGAATTTATCAGTTATTTTGTATATTTATATAACGTCTTTCAGCTGAATGTGTCAGCAGAATGTGAAGCTGTTTATGTTTTTTTATGGACATGTTCTGATTGTTACAAGTCAGGTATTGATTTCCAGTGTTTCCTTATCGATTCCAGCAAACCATTTATTGTTAATGGATCTAGTTCTTATTCATAATAGATGATTTTCAAAACTCTTATAATGGTAATTAAGATGTAGGTTGTGTTAGCCTTGTAAAGGTAATATTTATAGCAAATAAATGTTTTAATTCTTATATTTTTGCATATAAGGTAAATTAAGGTTGTATTGATTTCATTAATGTAGGTACATTAAATTGTATACCTGTTATTTAATTACTTTCAAATTGGGGATGATAGGCCAGGATTTGATTCTGTCATCAGATGTGAAAATTTATGGGGTCACCTACATGTATCTGCCTGACACTTTCTCTGAGTCCTCCAGTTTCCTCCCATAAAAACCCTGTCACTTTACCATCAGGGTCGTAAAGAAAGATTGATTCAAATTGATGAAACTTTTTCTGAATGTTTATAAAATAAATGAAGTTTGAATTTATGTTCATGCTATAAACACTTAAGAAGTACTATAAAATACTGCTGTTAAAAATTGATATTGTGATGTATTTTCAAAATGCATGTAATATGTGTAAGGGCTGTGGGTTTATGCATATTTTTTGTTGTATGTTTTTTACAAATTAAGGAGGCTCGACAATCACTATTTATTACACATTTCTGGGTACTGTTTTACAGTAAAACCAAATAACATACTTTACAAACAACACAGTGATCATTAGTGGCTTAAAGTTCTAGTTGGGAAATATTTGTTTAGGTTATCATAACAGTATTTTGAGTAAGTTCTGTATCTTATAATTGATATGGAGTAACATGGATCAACCTTTTGCAGTGTCCTTGCTAAATGTTCTTACAGTGCTGTGTGTTTAAGCCTCCTCAGAGATACATTGTAGGTAGATTTGAATAATGTTGACTAGCTATTTATTTTAAGGAAATAGTTTGTTGATTTGTTGATGTTCGATAGCTGTACCAAGAACTGATGTCTGACAGAAAAATATATCGAGGAAGAGATGATATTGTTTTAACAGGACAGTTATTGACATTCTACAATGCATTGCAATCACGACAAATCACAGTAAATGTGTCATATATAATGTATAAACATTGAATTTACAATTTAACAACTTAATTCGGAGATGATATCAATGAAGTGAATGTTTTAATTGTACTGTTCTTGAATCATTACTAGTCGGAACTACCAGTAGTGCTTGTTGCTAACTTGATATTTCTAGTATCAACGAAATGGATCTTTTTAAATGTCGAAATATAATGAGGTATCGCATGTAAAATGTATGTATGGGGAACATGGTGATGAATGTTAGTGTGTATGTAATATCTTACCTGACAAATGTCTTGTATGACGAGTGCAAAATCTTGTTTGAATATTGTTCCAGTTGACGGAAACCTTCCTCCTTTATATGGCAAATAGCTGGTATTGGGTATGTCTATATTGTACAGAATCACTCTGCTCATCACTTGCATTTTCCAAGTACACAGGTCCGGAATCACGACAATTTGAATTAGCAATTTGATTAAAATCAATTTGAGCCATAAGATTTATTATTTTGTTAAATTACATTTTCTCAATTTCTCAATTTCTTCAATTCAAAATTTTGACACTTGGTTGTGCAACATTTCACTTGACGTTGTCAAGATGCAATAATAATAAGGCTCAAAGAGGGAAAAACCTAAACAGTACTGGTGAAATGTGAGTGATTTCCAGTTGTGTTAGCATTGAATGCACCCAGCGATCCCCGTCTTAGCTCAGTCAGATCACACCATCATTTGCTTCCAGTGCAGTTTATTACAGATTCCAGTTGCTCAATGATTTTGCCATTTGAGTTTTTGAGATTTCAATCACAGGCACTTGGTGAGATTAGATTAGCTAGAAATGATGATTGATAACAAACATGTTCAACAAATGTAAGTCCTATGAAATTATACAACATGCAAAGTTTCTATCGACTTCAACAAACATAAGTCCTATGAAATAAAGCAATGTGCAAAGCTTTGCTCGACTTTTTTGCTCGACTTTTTTGCTCATTTCTAGCTATTCTTAAAATTCCAAGTGTCTGTTATTCAGTTGAGTTTGTTCCCATCTTCATTTTCGTTCTATTTCATTTGCAGTTTTGATTTGATTGCTGCCTTTCATGAGTGTACAAGCATTTTGATTTTATTGAATGATTATTTCTCCCCAGGCTGTTATAATGGAGTCATTTATAGTCGTTTATTTTATCATTAGCTTTAATTTATTATTACAACACTATTCTTGAGCTTAAACAATGGAACCTCTTCAGGTTGAACTTACAAACATTAGATTTTGGACTGTATTCAGCAATGGAAATTTTAAATGGAAATCTGTTGATTTTGGAAAGAAAATTAAGGGTTCTGACAAGGTTCCAGTGTACATTGTATATGGATATTGTATCACACAATAATATTGTATTTTTTCACTTGTAAATGAATGCTCATTCAACAACTTGGTCCATTGGGCCGCAGTAAGCTTAAGCTGTAATAGTCTTGAAATGTAGTGAAAAAAAATGGAAAAATTTAGCAAGCAAGTAAAAAAAGTTTTGCACATCTATCGTTCTGTTACTACCAACATACCTTGTCTCCGGCAAACATGCACGCTTACACAACACACATGGAGGCACGTCCTTAAATGACCTTAGCTGAATAGGATGTTAAACAAAATAAAACCAAACCAATCATGTTTGTTAAATATTCACCACAGAATAAAAATTCAATAATTATAAATTTTTCTGAATAAGATTCGTCTGTTTAGTGTTAGTACTACATTGTGTATGCTTAGTTTGTTTTGAACACAAACGGTAACTTGACAACTTATTTTGCGAACTTTCGACAACATCTTTAATTTGTCAAGCAGAGAGTGTAAATGACCGATGTTTCAACTCTATTCCATTGAAAAAAATTCAATAGGCCACAATGTGCCAAGTCAGTAAATAATATTAGTCAGCTGTCAGAAAATATTGAGACATTTTGTCCAAATAACACTCTGATACAGCAGGTAGTCAGAGGGATGGGTAATATGTTTATTCACATGTTCAATAAAACTTCTTTTTTTTTTCTTTTTTTTTTTACTCACTCTGAACATTGCAATTGACAACAAAAATCTTATTTGAGAGATGAAGAAGAAAATATAAACGCCAAGTGTTGTGATTTTCGAAACAACTGTAACGCTGCAAAGTTACCATTTCCTATTTTATTTTTTTCTATTAATTGCTATGTTAAGTTGGTGAAATAACTGGCATTTGTTTGCATTTTAACTTTAAGTTTATTCTTGCTTTTAAAATTTTACTACAAAATACAGCTGATGTGTCTATGTGAATTTGATATGCTTTTTAGACTAACAATGAGAAGTTGTGGATTGTAACATGGATTTATTTCACAAGTGACCTTGACTTTATATATTACCAGTAAACAACTTGGCTATTCAGTCGAACACATGTTATAGAGCAAGATTGCCTACTGTACAACACTAATATTTCACAGAAGTTAGATGTTTGCTGTGTTTGTGGCTTAAAAATATAAACTCTGAAAAGTCAGTTCTGATTTTTAAATTATTCCCCGAATATGTTTCGTGGGCATAATCCAGAAATGTGACCATCAAAAAATGATAGCGTTGTACAGTACACAGCATTATTGCTTCTACATGTATATCAAGTTTAATTAGTGAATTTCCTTAGAAGGCTCCATGGATACGTTAAGGAAGACAATTTAATAACCATTTACATTATAATGACCTCATTTGTGTTAATTAAGCAAGAAAAATCTTGATGGTGAGGTATAGCAGACAAAAAATAAGTTATTATTTGTTAATCTTGCAGTTTTGTTTTAGAACACTCATACTTGCCCTTGTTTCGTGACTTTGTACACATGACTGGTTCCATGTACCAGGCTGTGCCTTATATAGGACCTAATATTGGAGCATCGACTCCTTCGTAAAGGTTATTGAGGACTATTTTAAAACATCAGTGTTCTGTTTCTCATCTCATCACTGTTGTGTGTATTTGCAGGGGAGTCCACCCCAGTCACACGGCTAGAGTCTACACCTGGACCTGCTGTTGACGGTGTACAAACTGTCGTGTACACCCACCCCCAACAGCCCAGCCTGAACACTCAATGGGATGCCAACAGCAGTGAACAGAACCTCTTCCAAAACGCTAGTATCAACCAGCCTTCGATGTGATTTCTCTACCACTGTGTGACCACCCTTGTCTGAAGCCATGACCAGCCTCCATCTTCACATACATTGTGTACTTACCGAAGTCAGCTAGAAAGCGTCTGTCAATTCATATCTACTTAAAATACAATTCTTGATTTCTGGTGATATTGTGTACAGTGGTACTCCTATCATTATTATCACTGAATATTAACTTAGATTTCATTAGAATTTGAATATTTCACCATTGAAGATAATTTGTCAGTGTTATAACTGCTAATTATTCCAAGATCATGCTTTAAAGCACATTAATTTGTTGTCAAAATTGTGTTTTTCAAGTGTTCAAGAGGTATTTTTGCCGTAAGCATTTTTAAAGTGTCTACTTGTAGTAATACATCCTGGATGTTGTGAGCCTAACTTGTAAACATTTACGGCTGATTCCTGACATGGCGATATGCCTGTATGTCCTCGGAGAGCCTATCTTCCATTAGAATGACGAAGGTAATGGAGGACTTCTACATTCTGTGTATTAATGATTATACAATCTTGGTGTCATGGATGCCATGTAATTTATTTACATTACATATATATTACTTGTAGTATCATGTACTTTTTGGATTTAAAACACTGCTTCAGTGTTGATTCTTTTTGTATTGTCTGTTCATGTCAATTATTGTTTACTCGGCTGTTATTTATTTTGCCAGATATTTGCGATGACAAGTAAAAAAGAAAGGATTAATATTCACATAAAGTTCAACCTTACCTTCACCAGTGACCACAAAATATCCCTTTTTCTGAAATAGTTAATGCAAGTTTGGTGTGATGCATTTCCACAGTAATATCAGAATGGACGTTTTCCACACTGGATACACTATGTGGAACACAAACTAGAGATAAAGAAACATTATCATAATAAGGAATTATTTGAGAAATTTCTGGTATTTAACAGTTTTACTTAAGAAAATTGGTGCAAAAAGTCGGAACTAATTATGTAACATCACTACCCATTAAAAATGTGCATGTGCTATTCTTTAAGAAAAGCAACATAAGTGCTTGACCAGATATAATGAATAGATATCTTAAATGCAACCTTCCATTTGCATTTCTCTTCCTAAGGGGAAATAACTGGATGGAGGTAAGGCAAAAGTGGCGCCACTAAGGGGAAGTAACTGGAGCTCAATGATAATCCATGACCGGTGTTGATTACTTGTATTTCTCGGGGTTTTGTCACAATTCAATGTGCGTAAAAAGTTATTGCTTCATAAATTATTCAACAAATAATGTGTCTTTTTTGGGGGGGGGGGG
>JAUMHH010149342.1:0-19776 GCA_032359455.1 Chlamys rubida | reverse complement strand
ATCATGACGTGTGTTACATGTTGTAACGGTAGACATCATGACGTGTGTTACATGTTGTGTCGGTAGACATCATGACGGGTGTTACATGTAGTGACGGAGACATCATGACGTGTGTTACATGTTGTAACGGTAGACATCATGACGTGTGTTACATGTTGTGTCGGTAGACATCATGACGGGTGTTACATGTAGTGACGGAGACATCATGACGTGTGTTACATGTTGTAACGGTAGACATCATGACGTGTGTTACATGTTGTGTCGGTAGACATCATGACGTGTGTTACATGTAGTGACGGTAGACATCATGGCGTGTGTTACATGTTGTGTCGGTAGACATCATGGCGTGTGTTACATGTTGTGACGGTAGACATCATGACGTGTGTTACATGTTGTGACGGTAGACATCATGACGTGTGTTACATGTAGTGACGGTAGACATCATGACGTGTGTTACATGTAGTGACGGAGACATCATGACGAGTGTTACATGTTGTGACGGTAGACATCATGACGTGTGTTACATGTTGTGACGGAGACATCATTACGTGTGTTACATGTTGTGACGGTAGACATCATGACGGGTGTTACATGTTGTGACGGTAGACATCATGACGGGTGTTACATGTTGTGAGGGTAGCCATCATGACGGGTGTTACATGTTGTGACGGTAGACATAATGACGGGTGTTACATGTTGTGACGGTAGACATCATGACGGGTGTTATATGTTGTGACGGTAGACATCATAACGATGTTATATATGGTGACAGAGAAATCATGACGGGTGTTATATGTGATGACGGAAACATCTTGACGGGGGTTAAATGAGGTGACGGAAACATCTTGACGGGTGTTACATGTTGTAACGGACGACATCATTACGTTGTTATGCATAGTTCCGGAGACATCTAGACGGGTGTGAAATGTTGTGACAAGGGATTTTTGACGGGTGCTCATGTTGTGGCGGAGACATCGTAACGAGTGTTACTTATGGTGATCGAGACATTATGCAGAATATTACATGTTGTAAAGGGGACAACATGACTGGTGTTGTATGTAGTGACGAAAACATGTTGCCAATCATGCAGAGAAATTATGACGGGTGTAACATGTTGTTACGGAGACATCATGACGGATTTTACATGTTGTAATGGGGACTTCATGAGGGGTGTTCCATTTGGTGATGGAGATATCATGACGGGTGTAACATGTGGTGACGGGAGACAATATGCAGGGTGTTACATGTACATGTTGTGAAGAGGACATCATGACGGATTTGACATGTTGTAATATGGGCATCAAGATGGTTGTTCCATTTGGTGACGTAGACATCATGACGGGTGTTACATGTTGTAATGGGGACATCATGACGGGTGATACATGTTGTAATGGGGACATCATGACGGGTGTAACATGTTGTAATGGGGACATCATGACGGGTGTAACATGTTGTAATGGGGACATCATGAATGGTGTTCCATGTGTTAGATTTATCATTACCAAGTGTTCGGTGCGGTACGGAGACATCGTAACAGATGTTACATGTTTTGAAGCTGACATTATGACGGGTGTTACATGGCATGTTTTGTTCTGAGACATGATTGAATAACAGTGTCTCTCGATATTTTGTTCTGATCCATGTTTTAATAAAAGTGTATCTCGATACTTTGTTCTGAGATATATTTGAATAAAACTTTGTCTTGATAAAGGCCCAAATCGAAAATAATTTCCACAGTCATGAAATTTAAGTATAATTTTTTTTTAAATTAAATGTTTTATCCGTATTGTAAATAATGTTTATAAAGGTTTAACTTCTAATAGAATATAAAATGTTTAAATGTTACATTTTATTATGTAAACGTCTGTTCAACAGATAAACTAGTTACAACGTTCACTATTGCATGTACCTAAATGTATTTCGTAAAAACGATAGGGTTGAGTACGAAGGTCTGAAAACCGAATGATTTAAGATCAGTTATAAAGTTCTTTAAACAAGCTAGATTTTTACTTCCTGGTTAAGGTAGTATTTATTAACGCACACAACGTTTATATTGTATCGTTACCTCTGGTAATCAGTATGACTTGGCAGAACGTTTGGTAGAGTTGTCGGCTGATAACCACTGCGGTGAGTATCGATATATATAATGTCTTATAATATAATAAGGTCTGGGTAATCGGTCATCTTGTGATTTTGTAAATTTTTGTATTATTTTTCTCTCACAAAAATTGTCCTCCACCACATTCTTTATTCATTTAAAGTCAAAACAAATTGATTTAGTAGTGTATCTAGTGTTGAACATCACACTATGGGCAAGGGCGGGTAGACTTTGTAACAAACGTTTGGGCCAACACGACTTGCCAAACAAGTAATTTACGTGTGCGGAATATGTAGCCATCTTGGATGTATCTAACCGTTTAAATGCCCTATATTGCCTAACATAAGTTAAACTAACAAAGAGTGCATGTTTTTATGATCAGTTGCCATTTGCAAGGGTCTTAACTGGACAAATATTGGCGCGTGCTTCACATGTATTATGCTTGTTTATCGGAAAAATATACAAAATATCTTACCATATAACTTTTTCTAGATATGGTGCGTGTGGCTGGTTGCGCCAAACAAATAAATAATACAACTCTTTGTTATAAGAGTTAGGTTGTAAACAAATAATATCACAGCTTCACATTCTTCAATATAACTTTAATCAAACTGTCTACTTTAAGAGTTTAACTCAATCGAAAATAAGTAGTTAGTACAAAAACATTTGTATAGGGCCCTTATGTTTGCAAAAGATAAACAATTAACCAACAATATTTTCAAACACGAATCGGTTTGTTTCTATGTAGAATTTCGTTCATTTTGACCAATACGTTTATATGGTTACAGCTTTACATATATGAATATTGAATCCATTAGTAAATAGTTTGTCATTATCGGTACAGTTAAAATGTTCGTTGTTGTATTTTCCCATTTTTCTGAAAATATCCACATCCATAATTCATCGTTACAGAGGTACATAGATAGCTACTCATCCATTGCTTCAGATGGAGTCACAAGTTCGCCAGCAGACACAACCTAGGATACTGGTGAGTGATGATATAAACTTGCTTTTTTATCTTTACTGTTATCTGGTTTGATAGTTAACACATATATAACTATAAATAAAACGCTAGAAAAGTGTCAGTTCTGATAATTCGATTTGAAGGGGAGAATAATCTATTTACAATATTGGAACGTCCAAACACAATCAACGCTAAATTGCTTTTTTTTTTTTTTCCCCAAAATATATTTCATCAAAAGCACATTCCGATTGATATTCAAACTCAGCATACTATGTTCAAAATAAAATGCATTAAAATATTGTAAATTTGTTTTGTATTACAGAAGAGAGACCTGAAGAACAATCCATACATTTTAGTGGCAGCATTGGACTTCGGCACAACCTACTCGGGGTACGCATTCTCATCACGGCTGGAGTATACCAAAAACCCATTGAATATCAGTACACTTGTATGGCAAGCAGGATCTGGAAATCTCGCTTCCTTAAAGACTTCTACATGCGTTCTGTTTAAACCAGACGAAAGTTTCGACATGTTTGGTTTTGAAGCCGAGGACAAGTACGCCAAGCTGATAGACGACGATAAGCACCACGACTGGTTCTTTTTTAGACGCTTTAAGATGTCACTTTATGAGCAAAAGGTAAATAATTCACATAACTGATATGCATGGTCCCCTAGCCACATGTTTTAACTGCACGGGAATAAACAAAAGACCCGCGCACTTCACCAGCAATCATGACTAAGTCAATTAGATGTTAAAAATGTCAAATGTATCATGATTTATATAATTGCACACAGTGATGCACTGTCGTTCTGTGGAGCTTCAACTAACATGAAATTAGGCAGTCTGTTGCTGAAAATATGTACAAATCGGGAACTTTTACGATTGACTGCGGCGTACAAGTGTTACCACCTACATATATACATTATTGAGGATTCCAATTCGTTAAGAATTTAATTATGATGTCATTCTAAATGTAAGATTAATAAAAACAATTTCAGAAATTAAAGAAGATTTTTTTTAAATTGATACACGATTCTACTGTTAAAATCTTCTGGCTGTTTCTCTGTGTATTATATATATAACAATTATAACAGAGACGTCATAATAACAAGGAATTCGCAAAGACTGATGATGTCATAGGTCCACAGACAACTGTACATTTTAACTAAGCAAAGGACACAACATGGAGATAGAATTTTTTCAAGATACTTGAAAAAGGCCTGGGTTGAAATTTTAAAACAGAAAAGGTTGTTTGATAAGACATATAGGAACTCTCTGTGTGGGATTTTGTTCTGTGATGCAAAATTAGCAATTACCAAATGTTTGTTTTAGGATATAAACAGATCTATGAAATTGTACGCCCAAAATCAGAAACCAATGCTGGCAATGAAAGTGTTTGCGGCGGCAGTTAAGTACCTGAAGGACCATCTCCTTGGTACTTGTGAGAAGAGGGGGTTAGAATTGCTGATGACTGACGTCCGGTGGGTCCTGACAGTGCCCGCTATTTGGAATGACCGAGCAAAGCAATTCATGAGGGAATGCGCTCAGCAGGTAATCAACAATGACCTTTTCCCGAAAACAGTTATAAACTTATTTGCACACCGTCAAAAATAACAGTTGTGGACTACACTTAGTTTCTTACATATCACAATACTCTTTTTTGTCTGGTCTCACATTAACCAAAAGGAAATAAAATCTGTCAAGTGTTAAGGTGATACCGGTGTCGTTAGTACGGTAAACATGTGTAGATGAAACCTCATTGGAATGCAATACATTACTTTTATAATTTAAGGCTGAGCGATCATAAAATTGTGTTAAACAAATTACACAAAACAAAATATTTTTTTAGGCTGGTATTCCAGGCTATCAACTCGTCCTGTCGTTAGAAGCCGAGGCGGCTGCTATGTTCTGTAAATACCTACCGCTGAAAGACATGTCTGTTGGAACAGGGGGAGACAACTTAGCGGTGTTTCGACCTGGGTCGCGATACATGGTAGTGGATGTTGGTGGTAAGAGTGTGTAGATATTTGACTGAAAGGATAATGTTGTTGTTATACCAACTACTAGTGTAACAGCTAAGGAATTTGATAGGGAATTATTGCCTTACCGGGAGGCTAGCTTTTCCATCGATGCAATATAACCCTGGGACCCACTCACTAGTTCAGCAATGTCGAGCATGGCCAGCAGTTGGATAGGTGACCGCCCGAACGCGACACTAGTACATGTTTTGGTACGTGTAAACAAGTAGCAATTTTAGAACTCGTCTTTGTCTCCGTTGGTATTGGGGCAGAAATCCTTTTGCTCATTTGGGCGTACGCTCAACACCTAGGCTAAAAGTGAGGTATCGCCAAGTGAGATGTTAAGAAACAAAAAAACAGTTAGAAAACAGCATATATCTCATGGAAATGTCAGGTACCATTTGCAAATATGCTCAGCCATCTGACTTATCTGATTTTATTCTTCTCTTCATATGGTGATCACATGTATCATCCTAAACAAAGTATAAATACATAACAGACTATTGTTGTGGTTATATATATTGTTTCCATATATGTATTCCATTTGCGTTATTTTTGTTACATAAAGCTGTATTGTGCACTGATGACATCCTATTATTTATCCTTTGCTTACAAAACAAATCTCGAATATTCAAAATCACAACAACTATAATTGACACTGGGTGTGAAATATACTTGCTGTAATCACCTTAAGAATCTTTTAAGCCCTTCCAAAACATGTCAGTGTTAATTAGATTTTTTCCGGCACGACTATAGCTTTGATAAATATTTTGGAATAGAATGAAAGAAACCGAAACCTTGCGGAATCGTAATAAAATAATAATAAAGATAAAATATAGACGAAGCAAGAGGCCCAGAGGGCCTCTATCGCTCACCTGGATATTTGAGCAATTATAATAAAATATTCTCAATAAAAGAGTACTTTTGCAAATATTTCCATAAATTAAGTCTCTTTGGCTTACGAATGGCAGACTTAATGAAACTTTATACAAGTCTATCCCTGCATGATACTGGTCAAATATCATCACCAAGGGCATCCTGTATTGCGGAAGAACTGTGACCGTGAAAGTATGTCAAGGTAACCTATTTGGGGAAACTTTATAGCACTCTGTCCAAGGTACCTACTAACCAGGTATCATTACTATGGGCCTCCTGGTTATTCTGAAGTTGTTAAAAGGTTTTTACATATTTGACTTAGTGACTTTGAAAGTAAATGCCAGGTGAGCTAAAAATACAACAATTATCTAGATTAATAAATACAACCGGGTAGACCAAGATTCAAACCCTGCAGTTTAGATCATTGTACTGTCGGGCTAACCAAATGAGCTACATGTAAGGTTTATGTGACCGCACAACGTACCAGAAATAGCGTGCGCACATCGTTCATACATCGTGCAGACACCGTTCGCACATCGTCCACACATGGTGCGCACAACTGTGCGATTTATCAATCGTTCGCCCCGTTGTGCGCTTCTCCCCGCACAAATGTGCGGTTTGGTACAATTGGTTGATCAATATTACCGAAAGAAACAATGCCGAGAGGCTCGTATGAAATACGGAAATTTATCATTATATTCATAACATATTATGTTCAATTTTACAATGCATGTTACTACAGTGACTGTTAGACTGTCAAGAATGGGTTATGCTCTAAGGTAACGAAACAGGTAAATAACATTTTGATTGGTGACTGGAGTTTTACCTGGTGCCCTGTGCCCGACATAGAGAGCCGATGTATGATACCGTATGAAAACACCACTGGACGTTAACTATTTGCTATTTGCATTCGTTTTGGTCTATAGCACCCCTTCACCTGGTTTTCACATATAGACGACTACGTTAGTACCCGGTCGGGGAAAACTACGGTACATGTACATGTACAAATGTGCGCAAGCATTTATCGTCCAGATTAAAATATTTATGATATCACGCCATATTAAACCAAGACATATGCTTTTGTTTAAGTTTTTGTTCAGTCATTTGGACAATGAGTTGTTACTGTTGTTGTATATTGAACTTTACTTGTTTACTCTACAGGAGGAACTGTTGATATCACTGTACACGAGGTGCTGGAAGGTCTGAAGTTGAAAGAGGTTTACATGGCAAATGGAGGGGACTGGGGCGGGACCATGGTTGACAAGGAGTTTGAAATGCTTCTTTCTGAAATCTTGGGAGATGATGTCTTGGATGAATTTAAGAAAAAACATGTTGCTGACTACCTGGAGCTACAAAGGTCTTTTGAAACTAAGAAAAGATCAATCTCATCAGCGACTGATGCAAAAATTACGTTTACTCTCCCAATCAGTCTGATGGATACGTTTGCGGAAATACATCCAGATAAAACCGTCGAGGAAAGAATATCCTCTAACAAGAAGTATGCAAATAACCTCACGTGGAAGATGGATAGGCTGCGAATCAAGTCTGAGCTAGCTCAGACGATGTTCCGACAATCCGTCCAGAAGATTATAGACCACGTCGTAGAGCTGATGGAACACACAGAGGTAGAACAGACTCAGGCCATCCTCCTCGTCGGCGGATACTCAGAATGTCCTCTACTACATACAGAAATATCCGCCAAGTTCCCGGAAAAGCGTGTCATCATTCCAAACGAGGCTGGTCTTGCTGTGCTGAAAGGTGCCGTCATCAACGGACATGAGCTAGGCACAATCACGGAAAGGATCAGTAGGTATACATATGGCACAAAATTAATAGGTGATGTATTCAGTGTACATGCACAGAAAGGACAGTCTATTCCTGTATGGGAGAGTTTAGAAACCAAACATTATTATGTTGTACACGCCTTTCAAACAGCGATTCAATTCGATATCTACATTTCGCCCCACCCATCACCCAAGTATGTGACAGACGAGGGCTGTGAATGTATTGGTTCACTTGAAATTGAAATGCCCGACACCAGCAAACGACTGAATAGAGGAGCAGACGTCCAGTTTACATTCGGTGGTGCGGAGATAGAAGTCCAGGTCAAGGACATAGATTCAGCTGAGGAAAGAGTAGCTTACCTCAATTTTCTTGGGTGACAGCAACAATATAATGTGAATAATATGGTTCAATATTTGGCTAAAATGTGTTGTAGTCTAGTATTGTCCCTTATTGTTTCTGAGATTTGTATTTATTATAACATCACGTCAAAATTAACAGACATTATAAAAAATCAAATGATTTTCGTAAATAATGAAAAAATAAAGTTCTGTTTTATAAATCGGTCATGGATTGTAGACAAATGGTCATTGCATTAATGTTCTCGGGGTAGCCATCGTCATCAATTGTATAGGACTAAGGTTAGAGCTGTGCTGGGTGTTACATGTATATCATAGTCTTCCTATAACATAGAAAAACAGGTGACAAAGGAAGACATTACCTACCGTTACATCACTTCGACCGTTAGGTGTCGTAGGTCATGAATATGAGGTCCAGACAGTGCACAAGTCTTTAAAGTTGGTTTCTTAGTCACTTGTATTTCTATTATTTATCCAATTAATAAACAATGTATCGTATACATAAGTTTCTGTTGATCCGATGGTTTAAGCTATGAACTGTCAACATAAAATGTCTTTGTCTAATGAGTAATAAGTATGTCTAATGATATACACCATATATTTTTACACTATAAATCATCGACAGATATTTGACTTTTAGAATTTTCTACACAGTTGTAGGTCACCATCATTTCGTTATGTCCATACTTCTTTTAACTCGTAACTAATATTGTATGCATCACTCTACCTTAGTTCTATTGTTTGAACCTATGCTTTTCGTCAAGGAATTATTTCTAAACTTTTCATGATTTTATAAAACATATCACGAGAAATATAAATTAGGAGTGTATGTATCTGTCTATTAAGCTTTGCTCAAGTTGCATTGAATGTTTAATGATTAGTGTTTCAAATAAAATCTTACTGTTTTATTTTCCAAAGAACGTCAAGGGAACAAATTAGCATATCAATTAACCACGTGTTATCGCATTCATTCTTCTGTAATATAACCCGATTTGTGATTTTGAATCCGAATTATGTACCAAAACGTTGGCCATTTCTATCCTACTATACTTATATATGATGAGTTATTTTCGTCATCGCTTGCCAATTTATTAATGAAGTGCCGAATTCAAATAAAGTATACTATAATTATTTATACTGTTTTTCAGTGTTACATTTATATTTATTGAAACTTTACGTCAAAGTGAACATTTACAATATCAGGAATCAAGATTTTTAAACTTAAACTTTGACCCGGTATATTGTAGACAAACAATTACACGCAGTAGAAATAATTACATACTGTTACTAAACTTGTGTTGTGTACCGTATCAATGTTTTAGTGACTAGTATTGTATACACCATCATCCATCAACAAAGACTCGACTTTAAGAACTAGTTTACTACAGATGTAGGTCATCGTTAAAACTATACAACTGATATACACATCATATGCATCACTGTACAACCAATTCCATTGTTAGGACATATACATTCTCATCAACGGATGCATACTTAAACTTTTTTATTATTTAAAAAACAACACGAGAAATACAAAGTGAGCGGGGAATCTGATGAGATTTGCCGAGTTGCTTTCGCTGAATTGATTCTAAGTTAGCGAACTCAATAAGGCATCTTTGTTTTTACTTGTCATATGTTGTCTTGGAGACAGCTTAGTATATTTATTGAAAACGGGCTACTGCATCTATCCAGTTTAATGTGATCTATGATATATAGTAAATTAAAAATGCTTAAAATTAAATAATAAATTGGCCTCTTCCTATCATGTTATCACACAGCATATACTATGGTAAGTTATATGGTCGTGGGATTTCAATTACATTTAACTTTTTGTTTGGTGTCAACGAGTTATATTCTGTTCCAATATATTTAAAAAATAATGTATTGCGAAAAGTGATTCCAAGAAAATCGGATGTGGTGAGCGGACGGACTGACAGGCTGCTTGGTCCAAATTAATTACACTCTACGACATACAATCTGCAGCGTTAAGAGGTATATATTGGATAAACTGCAACATAAATACTCTAAAAGTATATATAAACCTGTTGTAAATACTACACAAATATGTATTCGTCGTTTCTTTTATTAATCATGTATACAAAATATAACAGAAAAATATATACCACAGATCCATTAGGGACGGCCAATACACAAACAGGAAGCAAACAAATAGAAAATTATGAACTTCGAAAAAACTGAAGAAAAAAAGGATTGAAACCAGTTCTTCCTAAATTGCACTGGTTTTGGTATTTTCCTAATTTTTTCGATAACCAGTATAATAAGTAGATAACCGACTATTAATGAATCATTATTGATTGCTAAGTTGGATGTCCAATAATTTTGCATCACAAATATTTCCTTAATATTGATTAAACCCATCTAAGATAGCAATTTCAATCTAAATAGTTTATTGGTAAACATGACAACGCATCTAGCTATAAAATATAGATTTATCTTGAGTTGTAAATCAAATGACTGGTGTGTTACTGCTGAGAAAAAGAAAGTTAACGATCGTGAGTTAAAGTCATGAAGGTTGTCATACAGTTTGATAGTTAGGTGACCATTACCATCCTACTGTACCGTACACTATATAACACAGTGTTCCTAGTGGATGACTGTTCAGGCTGTTTGCTCCATGTATAAAATAAAATATCAATCCCGTGAAAAACAATGTTTTAAAAATTGGAGTGAGAAACAACACTCGGAGTATTGAAAATGTTATCACAAATGTGTTGTTCTTGTTAGGAAATTGATAAACAACATGAAAAATGCATATAAATTTATAACGAATTATTTATGCTGCGAATCGGTACAATATAGAATAAAAAAGTGTAAATAAATACTATAATTATATTCAGATTGACACGATACACAACAGTAAGTCGTATGGAAGTTCAAACTTTATCAGTGTTTTCTAATTGTGTTCGAAATGTATTTGTTATACCTCTACTTAGGATACAATTTATAAATACCATCATGAAATCGCTATCTCCCCATGATCATAATTTAGCTATTTACATATACCGCTTTAGCAAGCAACACATTGTTTGATAAGATAAAAACTATAATTCAAATACAAGGGGCGGGGAATGACCAATGTATGTCCATCCTTAGTAAAAGAGAAAAAATGGCGTTATCATAAGGTCGTGAGCTTATTGTAGTTGCGACAAGCAATACTACTTTATAAACCATAGTGGCTTATTGTATTCAACGCACCATTTTTCATCAAAAATGCAATAACACGGCATATGCATCTGGATTGAAAGTTTTCACATTCGTGTAATATGTTCTGGCGATCGTGAATGAATCACTGGGTCGCTTTCTGTTACCTGTTCGTTCTCCTCTATATCGACCAATGTTGATTCCACGTTCTCCGTGACAGTGTCGATTCCCTGGTTAACATGTGGTGTTAGCGAGGCTGGTGTAGCAACATTCGGTGACACAGCTGCTGGTACAGGCGATTTAGGTGAACTCGCTTTAGAAATGTTTAGCATTTCACTTTTTACCGTTTTGTCACCATGATTTAACAGTTCTGATTTGTCAGGGTCGTTGGTATCATTGGTACTGTCTGATACAGCCTTGACCTCTGGTTTGCCTAATCCTCCTTTCCCTTTCTTCATCCATTTCATGGCTATTGAGTGGGCTTTGACTGTCGTTTGGATGGACGGCTGAGGCCTTGGGGATTTAAACACTATTTTATCCAGTTTGTCAACAACGTCACTGAAAGACATCCGAAGCGCCGATGCTCTTTCGACAACATTTTCTGGTAACGTATTCTTTGTTTTCTCTTGCATATGCCTATTATGGGACAGGTATATAATCGGCTTTATACAGAAACTGAAGAGGGCGATAATGACCGTGACGGAGTAGTAGCCCCTCCAGAATTCTGAGTCGTTGACCCCCGCGTGTATAAACAGGACAATGAAGTAGGGCAACCACAGCACCAATAGAACTACCCCCATGATCATGTACGTCACTGTCAGGTGGAAATCGGGATCCTCGTAATCGTCTTCAAATAGACGCTTGTCTCTCCGTTTCGGCGTTCTAGCACGTCGTTTTCTGTTTTTCAAATGCTTGTTCTTCGCTTTGTTGTCTCCTTTTCCAGATGGTTTCTTACTGTCTGTCCATCCTTGTTTGGCAACAGGAGCCGACAGTTTTGATTTCTCCGATTTCTTTTCCAGATTATTACTATCTTTGTTTTTTTCAGCTTCCGTTTCTTTTTTCTCCTCTGCGATGACTTCCAGCCGTCTCTTACGGCGGAGCTCTGCCTCTATCTTAGCGGCTTCTGCATTTTCCTTGTGGATTTTTGCCTTGCGTGATTTTAAAATGATCGGAATGCAGATGACACCAGACAAAATGGCAGCTCCTATGCCGGACATAAACAATACAATTACATAGTAAATGTTGGATTCGTGATAGACAATACAACTTCCATGATAGAAGTCGTAGTCTATAGGACTCCATCCGGACATAGGAATAGCAGCGATTCCCAGATCGACTCCCCATATTAGAAGTGAAACTAGGGTAACCTTAGAAACCTTTCCAAACACTTTTCCGTGTAATTTCGGGTTCTTCACTAAGACTGTTCTCTCTATGAACAACGTGATGATAAACCCGAACATAACCAGGTATATAAAGTTCACTATGATGGCCTGTGCGTAACATACGGGCATGGTGAGGTCCCATTGTCCCCTTAAGGCAACCACCGCGCCGGGGATGAGAATGAACAGCCATGCCAGGATATCGACAATAATCAACTGGAACACGAGTCTATTGGCGGGATCCAGGAGCAAACGTTTCTTGTTGAACATGACTATCAGTAATACGTTGAGGATAATACTTACGAGAAGTATCGTTAAGTCGACCGCTGCCGCAAACTTCGGCATTACGTCCTCCGTAAACCAATTGATAAACGCTCCCCCAATGGACGTCCCTATGTTGGAACTCATTGTGAGGTGCTTCGTGTGTCCGTCAATGCGCTAGCAATTTATTTCCGGATATTTCTGATTCATTTAAGATTTTTCCATTTGACTATCGTTGTTAGATGTTTAAAATGTCATCAAGTACACAACGGTTCAGGTTATAATGCATCGTTCAGATAAATCCGTTTACGTACGTTCAGGTTCATTGAGAAACACACCGTTAATGAATCATATACAAAGATCCCTGCATCACCGATATATATCCTTCAGTTTGGGGACACAGCCGTCATTTCACAGCAATAGAAATCGTACACACACGACATATTCCGGTGAATGTGAATGTCCCTTAAACACATTATATGTATATAGATGTAATTGTTTCATAATCACTTAATCTTATATTTAAGATTCGGCTTAATCCGCTGACCTCAAATTGTAAACTATTGTGGTACAGGATTATTTTCCGAGTCAATTCTGTCGTGACCGATTAACAATGTTTGACAATTGTAAACTGTGTTTCACCATTATACAACTTTCATTATCAAGAGTCCAGATAAAAAAAATAGATAAATAAAGATTTTTTGTATTAGGAGTAATACAGACACCAGTATAATGCACTAGTGTAGAAGGGAGATAACTCGTTTTAACATGACAACGTACATGAAAAGGGTGAATAGTAGCTTGACACAATTTGAAAGAAGCAGTATTTATACTAATATGCAATAATTATGTCGTTACTATCTGATTTGTAAATTTTACTCTTTTGTTTTTTACTGTTGTTCGTTCTACAGTACATTTTAATGATGGTCGTAGGGTCAGAAAAGCACATACCCTTATGTATAGTCATAAGTCATACAAAACGACATTATTCAGTTAGAATGCAGTTCGTTTATCTCTTTATGTATATAGGCTGGCCTGGTAGTTACAGGACGCTTGGGTTAAAGTCTAAAATGCAGATGTTACTAAGTGCGTTTTAATGTCTTTCTTGAATTTGGCAACAGTTTTCGACTTTCTGGTAGAAGATGGTAAAATATTCGACAAAACGGCAGCCACCTTTCCAAAACGTATGGAGTATCGTGCGGAGGTGAAAACTTTGCCCAGCGTTTCGTTTAATGTGCAAAATGACTGATCAATAGGTTGACATGAAAATCGTCGGCACACGTTACAACGTTTTCACAGGAACTAAGTTTTTCGTTTTATACATGTACTGTACTGGTATTTACCGATAAGGTGTATACGGTGTTTTATTACCCCCCGACTGCTCAACTTTGTTTGAGACATGATCAAATATTTGAACAGCACATTTCTACATTAATCAATCAGAGTGAATAGGAATGTGACGTTGGGTTTACCCGTTCGTATGTAGTCGATCTGTTAAATAACAGCCATTTATCGGTCTACTAAATTTGTGAAAACGTGATCTGATGTTGGTATACAATATAACTGTTTGGGTATAACTATAGACATGCATTCTCAGATTTTAACTTTCTTTTCCTGGTATATGCTCTGACACTTGATGTGGTCTGGAGTTATAATGGTGTACAATATATCACTCTAGTCTACTGTAGAAGTATTGATCACAATCATAAATCATGTCATTATCACTGAAACCTACTGATTTCACACATGTGTTATGTCGCTTCCTCTAGTTTATGTTTAACACAACGAATCACCTAGGAGACATAGTGTGTGTCAACAAAGTGATGTTATGTGTAAGATTTACATATAGGTGGTCGTAAATAAGTTGAATTTGTTTGTTTGTTTATTTGTTTGTGTTTTACGTCCTATTAACAGCTATGGTCATTGAAGGACGTGCCAGGTTTTGGTGATGGAGGAAAGCCGGAGTTCCCGGAGAAAAACCACCGACCTACGGCCAGCACCTGGCGACTGCCTCACACGTAGGTATCGAACCCGCGACCCAGTGGCGGAGGGCTAGTGGTAGCAGCATGTCAGACGCCTTAACCACTTGGCCACCGCGGGCCCTTAAACTAGTTGAACACATGGGCCTGATGAAAACAAAATTATCAATCATCTTTCTGATGTGTTGCACCACTATATCAATATGTGTTTTAATACTACACAATGTGTTTGGTACTATACAATATGTATTAATATTTATATAATGCTCGCTGTGTCTGACCCTTGTGTTGGTGCTATACAATATGTATTTATATTTATATAATGCTCGCTGTGTCTGACCCTTGTGTGAGTCGATATCGATAAGAGGATCATAGTACGAGCTCAAAATGGATTACCTAGTTAAACACATATACAGCGCTGTGAGGTCAAATACACAAATATACACATCGTGTCACGTAAGGATTTCCTGCTATTGTTTAAGATTGTTCATGGTCATGTTTTAAGGGAAATTTTGCAAAAGATGAAAATATATACTGTTTATTTCTCGTGTATTTTTATTATCGACAATAGCAATAAAGGGGAAACAACAATTTGTATTTCTGTTGAATGGTTGACCAAAAAGTAAGCGAGTAATCTCCCTTTTTTGAGTTATATACTTTAAAAAAAACTATTTTGTCGATAGTTTATCTGCACATCGAAACAATAGGTAATGTCAGGCTGTTTCACGCTTACGAAATAAATATACATGGTCGGCGACTAGAGCCATGACAAAAAATATTGAAGACACTTTTATAAGGGCCTGATACGTCAGGAAATGTTTCAATACGGAAATATTCTAAATATTTAACTATTCTTGAACTACGAAGGTTGTACGGTGGTCAGAGATGGCCTATTGCAACTGTAGAAGAGGAAAAACCCTCTTTTTGAGTCGGCTTTTAGTCAGCCAGGACTTTTTAAAGAGGGTTAAGCTGCTCGTACATAATATGCTACATTCAGACACCAGCTTCATCGTGTAAGTTTGCATGAGTCTCTCACAATAGAATCAAAGTATAGCACAACTGGTGACTTCAATAGAATATAATGATTTTCACCCACAGATATATATCGCGTCATTTTATTTTAAATCTTGAGATAGCTAGTCCTTACAGTAACCTTGATTTAGAGTTGAATTACGAGAGGGTTACTAGGTATTTATTGTACGTAAATAGCCCAAGCTTTCCATATACGGGATCTTTCGATCTTATGATACTAAAAATACATTCAATAATTTTGCTATTAAAACTACCACTATATACCGATTCTTTTAATACAGATATTTATCTATGACCACTTAAAATAGACAATTATATACTTAATATCGTAAACCGCTAGTATGTGTATACATGCAGATAATTACCTACCACCGTAGAACTTTACAACACTGGAACAAATATACATCACTACTTAATACACAACAACACTTACATACCACTTATGATATGCATACAATTAATTACCACAACCTGATTACCAGGGACAATTATATTTTAGCTACTACTAATAATAATAGCATTTAAAATGCTAGCATTATTGTGACAAAGTTAAGTCAACAGAAGATAAAATATTACCAAACCTATACTTTAAATCATACTATTATCAGTAAGTCACTACTTTGCTTTAGCAAATTTCATGTGCGATCGTTTATCAGTTTTCGTGGAAGTCCATGTCAGCGATTCCACGAACCAACGGACAAAAGGTCTATATGCATTTACAAAAACATGGGGATATGTGCTTACAAATACTGACTGTTTAACCGACCCAGAGAAAAGATATTCAAGTAAACGTCGATGCACCCACTTAAACATAGTTTGTTGTATTGTTTACCGTTATGTTATATTAGGCGTGTTTACGTTCTACAAGGAAGTATGGGTTATGAAACACTATACACACTAACATGTTCCATTTTAACACAATATTTACATTTGAAAGCTGTGTCGTTGATGGGATTTTAAATGCCATCCACCACGAAACACAATTCTTAGCGTATTAATACAACACAGAACGGAACTGCAATATACAACGTAAATGTGTAAAACAGAATCGAGAAAATATTTAAAAAAAATACTTTTATTACAACAAAAAATAGCTTGTACGCATTATGATGTTTTCTTGCAAAGCTGTGTCATTCAAGTAGATCATAAAATGCCATACAACAAAATCTGAAGGAAAATATACTTTATGTTGGTATCGATATGATAGTATGTTTCTGTTTCACATGTTAATACAATATAAAACAATGACCTTTAAAAAGGAACATTTTAAAAATATCCCTGACAGAATAATCTATGATGTATTGACATCTGGCCATAGCTGGCAAATCACACACTTGCAAGTGTAGTCAATAATACACTCTACATAATTCTTAAGAACAAATAATTTAACCTAAGACAGTATGCTACAGGATGTAATATACAAAACATAACAATTGAATAC
The DNA here is from genome assembly GCA_032359455.1 of Chlamys rubida. Classification (NCBI taxonomy): domain Eukaryota; kingdom Metazoa; phylum Mollusca; class Bivalvia; order Pectinida; family Pectinidae; genus Chlamys; species Chlamys rubida. The sequence goes on along the minus strand of JAUMHH010149342.1, from coordinate 2,424 downwards.
TTAGTAACCTTCGTCTATGTTTTTTGGAATATATACATTTAGCTACTTTTAGCTGCAGGCCTTGCTCATTCATCAGAAACCTAAGTTTTTCTTCTCTGTTCATATCCATAAACCACCCCCTGGAGATGGGGGATCGGGAAAAGAATACACCTGCTGTTACCCACTGCATGTATTGTAGGAGGCGACTAATGAGGGAACCCCCTGCAGAATTGGGGATTTGCTCTGGTGTCCTCTATTTGGGGACACAAAAGCGACCAAAATAAATATGGTGCACCCATTGCAATATTTGGGATCTTCATCTTCCGTTCTTTCTACTTCTAACTTCCTTTTATTTCCTAGCGCCTTGCTTGGCAACACCTCTCTTTTGGCTTGAATGTTGTGCGTTCGCCCAGGTAAGGAAGGCAATGGGTTCTGTCCCCAGGCCGGGACATACCAAAGTCCTTAAAATGGTAGTTGTTTTACCCTGCTTAACGTTCAGTATTGAGGGTAACGGCAACAACTGGTTCACCTGAGTATAATGTGACCGGGCGGAATGCTGTTTTGGGTACCTTCGTCATGGTATTTCAATGAGATAGCACTATAAAGTCGGCATCATATCCGCGCTATCACAAGGAGGCAGGCACACCAACAGACCCTGTCTCCTGCATACACACACGCAAGCACTCATACACTACACACATGGATGCACGTCCTTAAATGACCTTAATTGTTAACAGGACGTTAAACAAAATTAAACCAAACCAAACCAATATCTATAAACAACATTTCTATGCTTTCCATATATATAAAGAATATCACGGACATCTGAATAAGCTGACCATTAAAGGAGGAAATGTATTTCATCTTCTATTACATTAGTATTACAATAGTTTCATTTCCATTCAGCCAGTGGAGTTTTACTACAACATCTGGTCTGAATAACTCAATACCTAAAGCCAGCTAGTGGTAAAGGTCCAGACCTAAGGCTAACTAATGAGGATAAATGTATAGATTGAAACCTAGCTAATGGTAAAGCTTCAGACCTAAGGCTAGACAAATGTAAATAGTGGGACCTAAAGCTAGCTAATGGTGAAGTTTCAGACCTTAAGCTAGCTAATGGTACAGGTTCAGACCTTAAGCTAGCTAATGGTACAGGTTCAGACCTTAAGCTAGCTAATGGTACAGGTTCAGACCTAAAGCTAGCTATTGATAATAAAGGTCTAGATCTAAAACTAGCTAATGATAAGTGTCCAGACCTAAAGCTAGCTATTGATGATAAAGGACTAGATCTAAAACTAGCTAATGGTAAAGGTCCACACCTACAGTTACCTATTGATGATAAAGGTCTAGATCTAAAGCTAGCTAACGGTGACGTTCCAGGCATAAAGCTAGCTAACGGTGACGTTCCAGGCATAAAGCTAGCTAACGGTGACGTTCCAGACCTAAAGCTAGCTAACGGTAACGTTCCAGACCTAAAGCTAGCTAACGATGATAAATGTCTAGATTTAAACCTAGCTAACGGTAACGTTCCAGGCCTAAAGCTAGCTAACGATGATAAATGTCTAGATTTAAACCTAGCTAACGGTAACGTTCAAGACCTAAAGTAGCTAATGATGATAAAGGACTTGATCTAAAACTAGGCAATGGTAAAGTTCCAGACCTAAAGCTAGCTAACGGTGACGTTCAAGACCTAAAGCTAGTTAATGATGATAAAGGTCTAGATCTAAAGCTAGCTGATGGTATAGGTTCAGACCTTAAGCTTGCTGACGGTAATGTTCAAGACCTAACGCTAGCTAATGATAATAAATGTCTAGACCTAAAGCTAGTTAATGGTAACGTGCAAGACCTAAAACTAGCTTATGATGATAAAGGTCTAGACCTTAAGCTAGCTAACGGTTAACTTCCAGACCGAAAGCTAGCTAATGATGATAAAAGTCTAGACATGATGCTACTGTGTAGTAAAGTTCCAGAGATAAAGCTAGCTAACGAGTGTTTATATTCTCTACTCAAATTACATTCAATATATAAATCATTACTTAGAATATGTTTATTCACTCTGTATGTTCTAAGTAAGTATAAACTAGCGATCACCTAACCTTAGTGATATCATTAAAAGATTTACGGAAGCGTCATCGTCTGTCGCAATGTATACAAGTAAACCATTTTTACTTCGCTAGTCATCACTTTATTATTTGTATCAGGCATACTTCGTTAGTCATCACTTAATTATTTGTAGCGGACACACTTCGCTAGTCATCACTTTATTATGTGTATCAGGCACACTTCTTTAGTCATCACGTTATTATTTGTAGCGGACACACTTCGCTAGTCATCACTTTATTATTTGTATCAGGCACACTTCGCTAGTCATCACTTTATTATTTGTAGCGGACACACTTCGCTAGGCATCACTTTATTATTTGTAGCGGACACACTTCGCTAGGC
>JAUMHH010149331.1:0-19779 GCA_032359455.1 Chlamys rubida | reverse complement strand
CCTTTGTTAATTTTTTATACCGAAGTTTGTCTATTGGCTAATAAGGGGAGACATATGTTTTTGTTCACAAAAACAAAATTATAGTTGCATCCGAATTTGTACATTCATTCTGCGAAGTTTTCTTTATGCGTTTATCCTTAGGGTAAACAAGGGTATTTCTATTGGGGTTCCATGGCTTTTGCTATGCCAATGCTGCAATTTGTATACGGGATGACCACCTGACCTTTCATTTTGTTATTATCCTTCCTTGACATTTTGTTGTTCTTCCCCGTACTTTGACACAGTTGTGAACTCTTTAGAGGGAACATTGCGAATATTCAAATGTTTTCATTGCTCCAGCGATGTGATTCTGCTCTTGCATTTTGCCCTGTTGTTCTATGACATTTGAGCATCGTTCGTACTACGCTCAGCTTCTGGTGCTAAGGATGTTGTGATTTGATATTCAGACATTTGTCTATGACCAAGTGTTAAACAAAGCGTAGCTGAATGGATTTGTCGAGTTGATTCGTCATGTCGTACATGTAAAGTGTTCATAGCGTAGTCGAGTCGACGTCGAATTATATTTCCTACTCGTACATATTGTACACCTATAATTATTGTACAAACGTTTCACTAGTCTGCTAAAGGTAACATAGTACAATCCGTACTCGTCATCGTCACACATCAACACTTACTGCTTGTGCATCAAGAGCCTTTCTGCAATTCATACTTTCCATCATGAAGAAGGTGTTAAGAAAAAGTGTACACATCGTTATTTTCGTACATATTTTACAATGTACAAACTGTTAGTTTCGTACATGCTGTATCTTACACGTTGTCCATATTAACAGTTTCGTACATGCTGTATCTTACACGTTGTCCATATTAATAGTTTCGTACATGCTGTATCTTACACGTTGTCCATACCAATAGTTTCGTACATGCTGTATCTTACACGTTGTCCATATTAATAGTTTCGTACATGCTGTTGATATAGTTAGTTTCCTACATGCAGATGTTGCACATTTCGTTAGTTTCGTACATGTTGTACAAACTGTACATATTATAAGTTTCGCACATGGTATACCAGGGTATAATGTAATTATTGTTAAGATTCGCACATGTTTTTTAAAGGGGTAACATGTGTATCTACAGGACATGAGACGACTGGTTGTCAGTTTACAGCATGATACTACTACTTAAATGCCTAACCTTTAAAATTTCCGGATCCGTTTTACGATAAATTGGCGTACATGTCTAAAGTCATAATTGCGGTGTTAAAACATTGTATTCAGTACGGAATTGGACACATGTATTACGAGAAAGCTATATAATGTGTTACGCACATTGCAATAAAGTGTAAACGGGTTTATTGATATTGACACGCGCCCTACATTTCGGCAGTAAAGATACAGTGGGAAGTGACAGCGATGGTAGAACGATGACATAGAAACGTCAATCGTTGGTGTATCTCACCAGTCTTATACACGCTGTAATAGAAGAGTTAACTGGCAACTAATTCACTGTTCATACCGTATTAACGCGCGAGCTATGTTGATGTAAGAATTAAGTGATGTCGAGAGGTCCATAGGTCACATTCTCCTATTCTCCTCCAGTAGCGCTAAATCAGCGACACCTTATCACAGCTACATATAATCATATGTCAGCCAACAAGTTAATTGCGGTAAAAAAAAAACATGCAGAGAGCGCATGCCCAAGGAATACGTGCACGTGTAAAGTAGTTTGGATCAAACACGTGCGCGACCTTAAAGGTTGCACCTGTAATGCAGGATATGTTTATAATCTTGATCATAATTATGTCCTTATGATCATTTAGCTGTTTTATAAGATGCATTTTCTGAGCTTTAGCTACGCTTTTACATGTAAGTAGGCTTTCTGTACACAGTCTACATGTTGTACCCAACCAGGGATGGCATAAGTGTCAGAGATATCTTCAAATGACATAGAGGTATCGAGAATTTAAATACAGATGTCTTTAAATGTTGTAGAAGGATCTTTAATTGAAATAGAGATATCTTTATTTCAAACAAATGAGTTTTATATATTTTGGAAATAGTATATCTTTCAATGTTATAAATGTATCCTTACAAATTAAAGATATCTCTGTAATATCTTATTAAGTTAACGATATATACAAATGTAAAAGAAAAATGTAATACTTTCAGGAGTATTTCAGATATTGCTATTGTGTATAAGATATCTTCGAAATTAAAAAAGGATATCTAAATAAGAGAGATCTGAAGTGTATGATATATGTGTTTTAGGTACTATACAATTTATATTAAATTGGTTTGCCATACCTAGACGTTTCCAGAAGATATATTTAAGGTCAGTAGTATGATGTTGTTGATAGTTGAGCCCGTATTTATTGAAGGAAGTCAGTTATCTGACGTGTTCATATTTACATGTAGATAGTTTCAGAGGTATTCAGGAAAGAAAGAAAGAAAACGACAAAAAGCACAATTAACAAAAAAAACAGGTGGATATATCACATTTACTGTACGTCTTAATCAGTCCCGCGCTATCACAAGGAGACAAACACGAACATATCACAGCCTCCCAAAATGCACACGCATGCACTACACTCATGCATCTTGCTCACAGGAGAGGCCGTCCTTAAATGACCATAGCTGTTGATAGGACGTTAAACAATACTAAACCAAACCAAACCAAGTTTCCATCGGTACATGATCAAATATTTGAATTTCATTTACCAATTGTTTTCGTATAATTATATCATGAAAGAAGAAAAAAGACAATGTATTTCTTACAGTAGCATTATGTTTCATTTCTTTGGCTGTTTCACTAGATAATCCATATTTACTGGATACGAGTTGTTGTGTCCTTGAAAATGTCTTCGCAAGTATAGTTACAAGCATTGGCATTATTTTGAAGTCATCATCAGCTCATGACAAACAGGCCATCTTGTGTGATTGTTGTGTTTTTTGTTTTGCTCACTCTATCTTTGTGTACTTACTTTGACGATAGTGTGTTGAAGTCGACAGAAGAAATTCGCAAATGTCTGTCTGCTTTACGCGGATTATAAATACTGTATAACATTAAATGTTCGTTGTGTATAAATATTCGTGGTTTTCGTGGTTGCTATTGATCCTCGGAAAAATATCCAACGAATTTGAATGATACACGTGTCTACTGTTTGGTAACAAAGGACATCTACGAAAGTGTGTACCACGAAACGATCTAAATGGCTTCAAACCACGAAGGAAAGTATCCGCGAATTTTTCGTGTTTTACAGTAACCTATACTTCTCCCATTTCTGCTTGGAGATTCAAACCTTGTTTGTAAAACCGTATCCAGCACGTAGGCGTTCCTCATATAATTTTAAAAGATATTTTGGCTCAAACATGGAAATACGACTATCTTCTGTTACTGAAATGACGCACGTACATAGTTGGTGTGTGACAAAATCCTTGATCTTAGGATCCTGGCAATTGCACAAATTCCGGAAACTAAAAACAACATCTCATTACTACTCGTATCTTGGCATTGTTGACCTATATATGTGGCCAAGGATTAAACATTTCAAAACAAAATCCGATATTTTTTTGTTAGAATCAAAAGTCAATTTGCCTACATACATTTCATTTTGATGTTATTTCGGTGCAAACTCGTTTATATTTCAAAGTCAAATTTCAAAATGGGAATGCCAACTCGCCTATGATAAGTTGTAACGGAACTGTTTGTAAGCTATCCAAGGCTTTGACCTATGATAGCACTATCACAAACCGCACTAGAGAGGGACATAGAACGCACGACTTTTGACACATCAAGCAAGAAAAAGGAGAATTTAATTACTTCTAAAGCATGTTGAGAAGATAGTAAATTAGCATAGGAAATGGAAACAGAGAGTTCTACGCCTCCGTCAGAACGTGATATGTAATTCCGTTGATATGTTATAAAGAGGTCAACTATATAGTGTTTTCCGGATAAAAGAGTTCCGAATGAAAATATTCTACAGTTTGTATTCTGAAATCAGCGATAAATAGACCGTTGTCATGAGTGATTTTTTTTCTATATATAAATCATACTCAACTCTGCGATATATAATTATACTGTTATTAAAATATCGACTATTATCATTTTATGCATCTCAAATTAGGAGAAAACATTTTGAAATGTGCTTATTGAAAAGAAACAGTTGGAAAGAGTTTGAATACAACGGGTTTAATGCAGTGATCACACAATACAACGTGTACATCACAATACAACGTGTATAGCTCAAATATTCTATGCTTGAAAATTCCTCGCAGTGAAATTGGCCGCATCCAAAACTCATGTAGACTGGTTATTTGGTGAATATGGAGTTTTACATATAGCCTACATGGCCAATTCCCCGCAACCTGTCGTAGCGCATGCGCAGTTAGACCGGAACGCGATATGTCTGACGACAACAAAAGACGACTTCGCCTCGGTTACATCTGAAAATGTCAAAAAAACTACTTGAAGATAAAGATGTTGTTAACACAAAAAAGGCCACTGAACATGCAGTGCGTATCCTGCATGCTTATCTTAAGGAAATAACCTTGACGATGTCTTCGAAAGCTATATACCGATCTGTTGGATTCAACCATGGCTAAATTTTACACGGAAAACCTTGGTTTTTTTTCTTAATATTATTGTTGAAACATATAACGAAACAGTTGTGGTCTTTGTGCTGGTAAATATGATGTGATATGAACTTGAACAAGTTATATTAACCTCGGCTTCGTCTCATTTAATATGACATTTTCAGGTTCATATCACATCATATTCACCAGCATAAAAATGCATAATTGTATAATGTATAACCCAATAATCCCGTACAACACAATACAATACAACGGAAAAACACAATACAATACGATGGTATTGTACAATATGTATAACACAATACAATACAATGGTATAATACCATACAATATGTATAACACAATACAATATGTATAACACAATACAACATGTACAACACAATACAAAATGTATCACACAATACAACATGTTTAACACAATACAATATGTACATGTATTACACAATACAATATGTATTACACAATACAATATGTATCACATAATACAATATGTATAACACAATACAATATGTATAACACAATACAATATGTATTACACAATACAATATGTATTACACAATACAATATGTATAACACAATACAATATATATTACACAATACAATATGTATAACACAATACAATATGTATAACACAATACAACGTGTATGACACAATACAATATGTATAACATAATACAATATGTACATGTATAACACAATACAATATGTATGACACAATACAACGTGTTTAACACAATACAATATGTATAACACAATACAATATTTACATGTATAACACAATACAATATGTATAACACAATACAACGTGTATGACACACTACAATATATATAAAACAATACAATATGTATTACACAATACAATATGTATTACACAATACAATATGTATTACACAATACAATATGTATAACACAATACAATATGTTTACCACAATACAATATGTATAACACAATACAATATATATTACACAATACAATATGTATAACACAATACAATACAATGGTATAATACAATACAATATGTATAACACAATACAATACAATGGTATAATACAATAAAATATGTATAACACAATACAACCTGTATAACACAATACAACATGTTTAACACAATACAATATATACATGTTTTACACAATACAATATGTATTACACAATACAATATGTATAACACAATACAATATGTATAACACAATACAACATGTACAACACAATACAATATGTATAACACAATACAACATGTTTAACACAATACAATATGTACATGTATTACACAATACAACATGTATTACACAATACAATATGTATAACACAATACAATATGTATAACACAATACAATATGTATAACACAATACAATATGTATAATACAATACAACGTGTTTAACACAATAAATATGTATAACACAATACAATATGTATAACACAATACAATATGTATAACACAACACAATATGTATAACACAATACAATATGTACATGTATAACACAATACAATATTTACATGTATAACATAATACAATATGTATAACACAATACAATATGTATTACACAATAAAATGTATAACACAATACAATATGTATTACACAATACAATATGTATAACACAATACAATATGTATAACACAATACAATATGTACATGTATAACACAATACAATATGTATAACACAATACAATATGTATTACACAATACAATATGTATTACACAATACAGTATGTATAACACAATACAATATGTACATGTATTACACAATAAAATATGTATTACACAATACAATATATATAACACAATACAATATGTCTAACACAATACAACGTGTTTAACACAATACAATATGTATTACACAATACAGTATGTATAACACAATACAATATGTACATGTATTACACAATACAATATGTATTACACAATACAATATGTATAACACAATACAATATGTATAACACAATACAATATGTATAACACAATACAACGTGTTTAACACAATACAATATGTATAACACAAAACAATATGTATAACGCAATACAATATGTACATGTATTACACAATACAATATGTATTACACAATACAATATGTATTACACAATACAACGTGTGTAACACAATACAATATGTATAACACTATGCAATATGTATTACACAATACAATATGTATAACATAATACAATATGTATAACACAATACAATATGTATAACACAATACAACGTGTATTACACAATACAATATGTATAACACAATACAACGTGTATAACACAATACAACGTGTATAACACAATACAATATGTATAACACAATACAATATGTATCACACAATATAATATGTATAACACAATACAACGTGTATAACAAAATACAACGTGAACAAAACAATACAATATGTATAACAAAATACAATATGTATCACACAATATAATATGTATAACACAATACAATATGTATAACACAATACAATATGTTTAACACAATACAATATGTATAACATAATATAATTGCGTAGCATAAGATAATGTGTTTTTCCCGAAAAATGTTATATTACACAATGTTACCGGTTTAACACAATACAACGTGTAGAACATAAATAGCTTGTATTACACAATATAACATGTGTAATACAATACGAAGTGTTAACACATATCTCCAATTGTATCACACAATACAATGTGTGTAAAGCAATCCAATAGAATTATTTAAACTAAATTCGACAAGTTGACATAAAAACCAAACTCTGCTATCGCACGTTATGTTGAGCGACTGGAAGGTTTTTTAATTCATATAGACTGTAAATGTCATAGCAACATAGGTGAATGCTTAATCAAACAGTATATATACAATGTGTATAGCACAACACTCTTTCACCCTTCACAAACCTTAATGAAAATCCTTGACATTCGTTGCATTAAAATCATACATATACGTAATGGGAATTGAATGTGCACAAGATCTTGTTTATGTGACACTAAACTTCCATATAAATAATTATTTATTAAGTTTTCTGTTGGGAATTACGCATCGTGCTGTGTAATTATAATTTTGATACCATTACTCCACAGCTCATCTGTTCTCGCTGGAAATGACTATGGACTCGCATGCTAGTTTACGATTTACACATTACTGGAATGAGATAGTAGGGCTCTCTCCGAAAAGGCAATGCACGTTAACGTTGTGGCTTCAGTGTTGTAGTCAACGTGGCGTTCTAATTGCTTCCTGAGGTATCGGCCGTGTTTCTCCTCAATTTTCATTTTTTTCTGTATTTGATGCATCGGCACTAGTCAAATGCCAATTCTTCAACAGTTTGATATGTTAGGTGACGTTGCAAGAGATTTTTTTAAAACCTGCTACCGATCCAAATTGATGTGATTTATGAGAAAACCTTGTGACAATTATCTGGGCCAGTGAATTAACGATGACACATGATCTCTCCCTATGACCCAGTAAACTCCTTGCCACGAGCCAACGTCATCGCACGTGACTGATTGTTCCCAGCACAATGACACCAATTTAAGGACTACGTCACCCTTCCAACGTAATTCGGGATGCTAGGTCGATTTTCCCCATTTTTTTAGTTTAAAAGATTTGATTGAAACCGCTGAGTATAATTATATCCAGTGCAAACTAAATTCCCTCACTGGTCACTGAACGAAAATCAATAAATTCAGTTCCGTTATTTTTAAACGAACAAGTAATGTTCGCTTGCTCGAAACGCGTTGGAAATATATAGCTATGCCTTTACGCTGAGCTCGATTCCCATTTTGTCATTCACAAGGAACATATTGTAATCAAAATATTTTACACCGTTTGAAAACTATAGCTAACGAAGCTGAATTTAAATGTTCTGTAAGTAAGTAAATCATGAAAATACATGCAACTCTATCCAACAAATGTTCAACCCATACTTTCTACTTCCATTTTTTTTATTATTAAACCATTCCATATAGAAACTTTTGTTCCACCAGGTATTAAAATAGTAATCTAGAAACAAATGAGTGATAAATGCACTTTTTTTTCAAAGTGGTGGCCCAATTCAATAGCTAGCGTATGCGTACACACTCTCAGAGACCCTCGATCAATACATAAACATTGTATTTTATTCAGCTATTCTCCCTGCTTTAAAACTCTCCAGTTGCTCTGTATACATGTTTTCTTTTCATGTTTTCCCATTAGGACGTACATATTCAGCACAGAAAAACTCAAGGTGCAGCTAGTCTGAAGGCTGAACTCCATAGCATTAAGATACTAGCTCATCCGATATTTTAGCTATATGTACATGTACCCAACGCAGTGTATTTGTAGCTGAACAACGGTCCATTCCCCGGTATCCAAAACACGGTTATGTAACTTGACTACAAATGAAATAAGGACAAGAAGATATCTGCCAAATATCGAGAAATATCTATGACGACAGTTTTGTAGAAGGTAACAGAAACACGTCTGAAGATAACCAATCCACTTCTGCCTCCTCAGTGTTCGCAATCAGGAACTCGTTATTCACGGATGTGGAAGCAGACAATTTGAGGGTTCCAATTCTTCCACCAAGTCCCGAGTAAGTAAGTAAGTCACAACAGTAAGTTGTTGGTGTATACTTTGCAGAAGTCTGTACTGACTGTCTGTTGACTACCGGACTATGTTATTGTGCTGCTGTTCTATTTTATCATTGACCTTGCTTTATCGTGCATGTCCTTCTGTAGGAAACAAAAACGTTCCAACATCACCCGTCTTCAATAGCTTCCTATGAAGGCTACTGTGTGATATGAAACCAAGTACATCCTTAACTCATTCACCCCTTAAATTTCATAATGGACTAGTACATCCTTTGAATTGGAGGAGTTCAAATGTGTCTTCAGGGGTGAATGAGTTAACATCCAAGAAGGCGATGTAAATGGGCTGCACCCGAGGCGTTGGCATTGAACCCTCGTTGTAGCCAAATAAATCGGTATGGCGTTGGAATTAAACAACGGAAATATGGAAAGATCAAACCATTCTCATGCTCAAGCATGGATTCTGTGTTCAAAGCAACTTTCTTGTAATTCGCTTAAATCATGCCGAACGATCAAAAAGTCAAATGTAAACATTGAAAACAGAATTCGCCTTCAAGTCTCATCAGTATTTTTCCCAAATCATTGACAAACTAAGATTGGATTATAAATTTATGTAGAGAACAAGAAATTAGGCTAGAGCACAAAATCCATTCTTGAGCATTAGAACAGTGTCATGAATACGGGCCCATGTTAAAGTCAGTTACATTGTAAGAATTAGGTTAATGTATCAATCTCTTAGAGATATCTCGATAAAGAGAAATACAATCCCAGCACACAATCTTTGCTATAGTCTCACTTACCCCAAATAGCATGGACGCGTTCATATATGTAGCAACCACCAGTGAATTTGCGACTGTTTAGTGGTTAATACCAACTTAAATGTAACAAAAGGCCGCGTAACTTCATGGAGGCACGGTAGTCTAGTGGTAGGACGCCGGGCTTGTGACCGAAGGGTTGCGGGTTCGAGTCGCGGCACTGTGTTGTATCTTTAAGCAAGATACTTTACTCCGCTTGTTCCAGTCTACTCAGCTGTAAATGAATACGTGATTGGGCAGTGCTAGAATTGTTGAATGCTAGCTGTAAGTATGCTCCCCGGGGAGTCGAGAAAGATATTGGCTGGTTGCAAAGGTTTGAGATATCTCGATAAAGAGATAATGAGACGGATAATAATTTTTGAGACGAACTACGAACTAGGTTGTGATAAAGCGGTATATAAGAACCGCGAATTATTGATATTAATATTATTAGAGAGAGATGAATCCCACATGTCTTCTTTGTTTAAGATGCCGGTGTAATGTATTTGATTGGAAATAATTGCTTTGAAGGGAAAAAAAGGAAAAAAAGGAACAGCATCTTTTTATCAACACAATGTGCAGTTTAAGATAGTCAACAGAAGGAATCCTCCACAAAACAGCCAAAGGAGGAAAACACTACCGCTGTTGATTGGTCCGTCAGTACTGATCAGGGGACCAAGGGACATAATCCACGTCACTGCGTTTCATACGCGCAGATAGTGCTTTGCTCTCCATTACGAACTGAAAACAAAGCTTCTCGAACTCATGTAGATGTTTGTTTTATAAACGACTTAGCTGACAAATGCAAGAAATGGCTTAATCTTCTTAAAACACAACTACTGTACACACTACGTATAATTGCATTAGTGGGGTTGACTCTCACGTGGAAATTAGAAATATGCATGAATCTTTAGCTGTATCAACTCCTTCTTTTAATAAATAATTAAATATACACCATTTGATATAACGCCCTATCTAGCTAGCATAAGCCACTCTTAAGCGCTTTACAGTACATATATATACAATTTACATTAATCAATACAATATTGAGAAATTCGCAGGAGCTGCATTATCAGGCCCTAACTACTAGTCCTATGCCACCTAGCTAATATCTCCCTATGTGTGTATGCCTGCGTGTGTGCTGGAGATGTATTGTGCTCTGTTTGTAGTGGGACAGTGCTTCCAACGGTATCATTTATAGTGCCACCTCACTTGAATGCTACAGCACAGATACCGCAACACCCACCCCAGACCATTTTATACTCCACCTGGGTTGTTGGAGTTGTGTGGGCAGGAGAAAAACACTTTCTCTGAATATTCCATGCGTACGACGACTTCGGGGATCGAACCCCGGCCGCCTGCTTGGAAGGCCGGAGTGTTAACCACTTGACCAATCCGCCCATGTTCAGCTGTAAGAGTTAACTTGACAGTCGCATAAAATGTCAGTCAAATATCAATAGACGAACTTTAACTGTCCATGCCCTGGACTTGCTACCCCGTATACCAATCAGCGAATCATACCCGTGCTTGACAGTCGGTCAGCCATTTCTTAATTAAAACACTTTCAGCTTGCTAAAAAATAACTCATTGTCACCATATGTTTATTACATGATATAATCCTTTCGTATTGAGGCAGATCAATTTCAGACGGAATTTATGAAGAGTATAAATTATTGTACTTTCTGATTTCAATTGGTTACTTACTGCATATAGTGTAAGGGAGATAACTGCCTTCTTATATACTTAAACTAGACGTTGTCTTGGAACAGTTTGTCATTTTGGCCTTGCAGTACTTCGTAATGTAAAAATCACATTTGTTATTTATTTTGTCCAAATTTGTCTCTCATATGGTTTATAAAACCACATTGTATCTAAATTGTTATGGCTTCGTACAAGTAACCGCTTTACAAGTACATGTGTCAATAACAAAATCATCCGTATTTTGTTTTGACGCTTTGGAAAGAAAGAAATTTAATTGGTTGGAATTTTGGAGCGCGCTCCGATAGCATTCGAGATCCCACTCCGACAGTTTTAAAACTGACGGCACGTATAATTATAAGGTACCTATTAAACATGTCAGTTCCCCGCCCTCTCTCTTTCCGTTTGCCTCTCTTTTACTGACCGTTATTATATTTTTGATTCAAATTTATTGTTTAATAAAGATTAATATTTCACATTCTTTTTGCTTTGCTATATTACCAATACCATACCCACTCTTTAATTTTAATTTGTAGACGAGTAGGCCTATTATATCAGTGTGCATGTTGTCAAAAAAGTACATTACACACTAGCGAACTTAAACTGTTGAAACCTAAAAATAGACAGGTAGTTATTGCAAATGATTGCACCTGAAATTAAAGGCGAGTAATTAGAAAAGTTCGGTACCGCAGCGGCACGGAGCCGCTACACCTGGTATGTGTCTTCTTTAGATGCATTTTTTTTATTTTTTTACATTATTTTTTATTTTATTTTTTATTTGTACGAGTGGTCTTCTTTCTGTTGATAATTCATATTCAAGAGCAGTTTATCAATAATCCCGATTGATAATTATCATTGGTAGGAGACTCATAATAAGTTATAGTACATACATGAAGATGTATACAGATATACAGAATTTTTCTTCCATACGAGCTTGGACCATGCGTGCAACAATTAATGCGGGAGTTACCTCCCGTGGAACACGCATTATCAATATAAGAGTGCATATCGAAAAAGGTAGATCTAACTCCATAATGAGAGATAACAATGACAATTATTTTACAAATGCGACCAGACACTACATATGTTTATATCTCTGGAATATAAATGCTGTAGGCTGAGACGTTAAAAGACGTAATTAATGTTTGGTTTGGTTTGTTTGTGTTTTACGTCCTATTAACAGCTATGTATGGTTGGTGGAGGAAAGCCGGAGTTCCCGGAGAAAAACCGCCGACCAACGGTCAGTACCTGGCAACAGCCCCACGTAGGTCTCGAACCCGCGACCCAGTGGTGGAGAGCTAGTGGTAGCAGACTGTCAGACGCCTTATCCACTTGGCCACCGCGGCCCCTAATTAATGAAACTGGCCTTTCTATAGCATGTTATATAGTCCTCCATACATGTAATAATTATCAAGTATGGACTATTGTTGAGGTGAATGTGTGGTTATGTGAACCTGATTGAGAAAGTGATATTAAACGAGAAGAAGGCGAGGTCAATATCTCTTTTTGAGGTTCGTATAACCACATTTTAACCAAATTTAATTCTGAATTGTTATATTATATGCTATTTTTTTTTTTAAATCATTAACAAGGATTAAACTTAATAAAATTGGCATGAAGAACATACTGCATATGGCAGAGAGCATTGTCACGTGGGCATATTTTATTAGAGGATATATGAGGTAAATATTTCTAAGATACAAAATGAAGTACGTCAACTGCCTGTTAAGAGCCACACCTCTTTTCACCAGTTGATCACCGTCTTCTTAGAGCCATACTTTGTTGTCGCCAGTGAATCACGTGTTTGTTTAGAGCCATACTTCTTGTCGCCAGTATATCACCTCTCTGCAAAAAACAATCCTTTGTGATGACGGCATATGTTCTATGCGGCCCATCTCTTACCACACAGCACTCATGTTCCATACAATCATTTTTCAAAGTACATCTCAAGATTTCCTTTACTCGCCATTTATACACCGACGGTTCTGAGGTCAATTAGAAAGTTGCTGCAGCATGCATTGCAAGTGTGCAGGATCTGTTCCCCGTGGTTGTTAGACTGTAAGTTAGTGCTTTTTATCTAAAGATCTGGTGTCCAGCGTCTTAGCTGCATTTTCTTGTTATTAACAGATATGGCCTTTTTAGGACGAGCCAGGTTTTGACTCGAGGTTCCGACCTGCGGACAGAACTGTACCTGGCGACTGAGACCGTACCTTGCGGCCATAACTGTACCTGGCGACTGTACCTGGCGGCCAGAACTGTACCTGGTGACTGTACCTGGCGGCCAGAACTGTACCTGGCGGCCAGAGCTGTACCTGGCGGCCATAACTGTACCTGGCGACTGTACCTGGCGGCCAGAACTGTACCTGGCGACTGTATCTGGCGGACATAACTGTACCTGACGACTGTACCTGGCGGCCAGAACTGTACCTGGCGGCCATAACTGTACCTGGCGGCCAGAACTGTACCTGGCGGCCAGAACTGTACCTGGCGGCCAGAACTGTACCTGGCGGTCAGAACTGTACCTGGCGACTGCCCGCGTAGGCCTCAAACCCGCGACCCAGAGGTGGAGGGCTAGTGATCGTAGACGGTCAGTCGCCTTAACCTCTCGGTACCACGGTTCCTCCCATAAATAAATGAATTTTCACAGTATATTATTATCATGATAATGTCACTCAATCATGAATATCCATATCCGCATACAGCGATTAATATCCTTTGTTCCTTTCTTTGCTAATATGAATACTGGGAAACACATACTATTTTGTTTATTTATTTATTATGAAATTGAAAACGCGTAGGTCTTTGTTTCTTTCTATGTCATTATGAATACTGGAATCACAAATTACTTTATTTCTATGCTATATATATTATGAATATTGAAATTACATATTACTTTTGTTCGTGTCTTTGCCGTTATGAAGGCAGAAAATATAGACACACATTTACTCATTTCTTTGCTATTATGAATAGTGTAGTATCATCGTTTTAATAAATACATTAAAAGATATTATTGACGAAGAGAATATAAACATATAACGTATGAGGTAAGCCTGGTTATTTGAGCATTAAACTGCCTTCTTTTGGAAAGTTATTGTCCTATAATTCTCACGGGATAGAAGACAGATTGAATATGTATTTCCAACCTGTTATCGCATTTCAAAGTCAAATTTCGCGCTGTTTGTCAATGGGACCTGTTCTTGTGACGTCACGAGTACACGCGACCGTTCCCGACTAAACAGTATAGTTCGTGAAAATAAACACAAAATCATCAATTTTATTACAACAATTTTATCAAAATATTCCACCGGGAGGATATTCACCTTTTATACAACATAACTACACTTTATATAGTGACGTCGGTCAAAACGACGTCATTTAGTCACGACGTCACCAACATGCTCTTCATATCACTACACCAATGGAAATTATGTGAGAATTATGATCTGAGATATGCAGAGCAAATGGAAATATAAGATATTACATCCGCAAGGGGTATCATGAGTAAACAAAGAACGATTAGACGTTCTGTTGATGGTGGGAAGCACATTGTTGAATTGACAACAGGTAACTGTATGAAAATGACGTTGTTGTCATTTTATTCGTCAAAGTCCGATTTTGTTAGTGATAATTGTGTTATGTTCATTTATCAGAAAAATGGACATTCGACATCCAATATTAAACGAAATACATTGTCCATGTTATAATTTACACATATTTTCACTGATTCATTTCCTATTACCCTCGATCATAAGATGGATTTTAATCTTTAAAACATATTAAAATATATTCTTAAAAATATTAAAATTGTTAATCTATAATGCAGTATTGTAGTCTTTTTCTGTTTGTGATACAAGCTCCAGACTGTATCTCCTATCAAGAGTACCAGATTCCTTCAGATCTGACGTCATTTCCTGGTTTTTGGTATTAACATCTTTCGTAGGTTTTACTCTCAAGAACCAGTGTTTGACAAATAAAGGCTCCATGAGTACAACGACAGTGGCCAAACATGTCATACCGCCAAGGAACCAGAAAGAGGCGTCCCAGGTCCCCGTGGCGTCCTCTATCCAGCCTACAAATCATATTATATTGTTTTATTTTAAAATACCTAACAAACGTTTAAGACAACAAATGCACGTTTGGTGATGTCGACTTCTGACGGATAGATTTACAACATAGATTTTTGTCCAATGATGCAGATTGATGAAGACTATGGGCAAGAGAGTATTAATGTAAAGGACCGTAGCTGATGTATTCCATCCTCAGACGGTTCCTCATGTGTATGATATGTCTAGAATTAATTAAAAAAAAAAAAAAAAAAAATCCTAAACGAAATACACAATGACAAGTCACGAATAGACTACCAAAATGAACGGTGGAGACACCCAACAAACGATAACATATCACGAACTGTGAGTGAATAAACTTTTACATGTGAATTTCAAAGCAGGGAAGGTTAGTATGTTACTACTCAGGAAATGAATATTGACGTTACTGAAATAAAGGAAACTGTTGAATATTTCATTTCTAGTTTTGGAGGATAAATATGATGGAAGTAATTTAAAATTTATTTCTTGTTATTCAAGGAAAAAAACTCAATATATCTGAATGTAAAAAAGGACGTTTTGACAAGAGTTTTTCTCCCTTTTTATATCCCTTCTTGTATACGTTAATTAAGTTGTATGATGATTGGCCAAAAGGAGTACATTTACAGAAATAGTCGACTTAAATCAAAAATTATCTTGACCAAAACTTCAATATGTCGATAATATCATCTTATGTGTATTTTTCTTTCTGGCAGTTTGATGTTATTAAAAAGTGCCCAATTTCTACTGACATAATTATAAGTAATTCGATTGTCAGAACTAGTATATTTTATCTTGATGGCGTTATTTAAATTTGAAAACCGTTGTATATTACGCCAAAGGTTTTAAGAGAAGTCATTTTACAAAACGATGGGGATTTAGTCACCAGCAGTACTTCCGAATTTTGCAAAATCTATATTTGATTGATATAGCTACTTGCATTATCAGTATCACAGTATGCTTAAACTTTTTTTTTTTCGAAAAAAATATCAAGATCTTTTCGAGAATATTAAATCACCATTATTATCGTAAACAAGTCATGTTAAAACTTCTGTCTACTCAATATTACATTAGACCTTTGTCATATTACAAACTGCCGTCTTTGACGCTGATCTGCGTATTGACTTACCAAGGTTGTCGTCCCGAAGCTTAAATGAAAGGGGCCTTAACCGATTGACTGATAAATTATTTTTAGTTGAGTTAGGAAAAAAGGTTAAAAATAACAATTATCATATCTATAATGCAATGTTTCACAATTAGCTGCTAGCATTGTGATGTTTAACAAATAAAAACAAGTCTAATTTCTATTGGAACATATTTGTATTGTTAACGCGCACACACAGGGGATGGTAAACAACAACAGTATATAACACAACAAACATGTACTGCTTACTTTGATCAACGTTGCGTCAAGTTATTTTCTATATTTATAGAAAGGACAGTTCAATCAACCTTCTAAGTACTAGGACTGACCAAGGCATTTTAAGTTACCGACATTGTTTCCGTGATAACTCCTCTAAACGGTTTGCGATGTAAAAGCATTTTGGTCATTAGCAATGTGTTACCGATGAGAATGTGTGAAAAAACGAGCACGACGCTCTTTATTAAAAGCTTTGTCATCACAAATAATTCTCTACCATTTTTAGTATATTAATCCTATGTTTATCGCCCTGCAAAAGATTTATTGCATAACGCACTCAAATGCTTATCATCTTCTACTTACACTTAATACTCTATTTTTAAGTTAATTCCATTCTTTCCACGTGAACACAACTGGTCATTATGCAAATATATATAGATTTAATACTGTAGCAGCGAAAATATAAGTTATGTCAATTTCCTGGACTGTCCACATAGTGTTTACTCCATGTCAGCTGTCAGCTCCGTCTCTACCATAAAACGTGTCAGTTCCGACAGTAATACGTGCACTTTATTGGGTGGCATTTCCAATGCACAAAAGGAAAAGCTGTCGTTTCCAAAAGAAATTTAGCTCTGCCCCATAAAGAAGCATCACAGCAAGTACTAAAATATTAATCCGCGCGGTTTAGTGCCGAGTGGCGCGCGACTTTCCTCAGATAAAACAGCCGATAGCTGTCACAGTCGACACTAGGACGCAGAAACTTGAAGACCAGGGACCTCGGCAACTAAGGTGAGACATATCACTTATTGACATTTTAGTACCATCTTTATTAGCAATCAGAGATCTGCTTAATATGTATCTTTATTGGAAGATTTATACTAAATGAAATTGTTATATGTGATTCATACATATTACTTATATAAAAACATTGACATGAATTTAACAAACGTGAAAAGTCCATAGTTTATTTTATAAAAGAATATATTGCATTAAGTATTATCTAGTGTCATAAGAGTAATACGACCAGATTTTCGTTACTTTTGTTGTTTTCTTTGTTTTTGACTTATTAGATAAAAGAAAGCAAGATACCATATTGGGGTCATTAGTATAAGCACATGTAAACTTTGAAGAGGAAAACTATTGCGCGTTGATTATTTAATTATAATAATGTAATCATATACATGTGAAGTATTTCTTACAGGTCGATCCAAATCATAACAAGGCTTTAGATCATAATTGGAAGTATATTCATGCGTTAAAGAAATAATCATACACAAATATTTCCATTTCCACTGCACGGTCCTCTATAACCAGAAGAAATTACGTCGTTCATAGAGCCATGAACACAATTTGGGTAGCGTCATTTTGAAGCTCCCGCCTCGAATAACATGATGCAACCGTTAGAAGCAAACATGTTGGTGACATTAGGCTGTTCTAGGAATCTCATTTGCACTGACGACAAAGACACTTCAATATTGAAAATATGAAAGAATATCTGTATTAGGTTAATAATAACTAAAACTTTGGAATGTAAAATAAGGATTGAACGGCAGGTTTCATTGTTCACGCAGGTATGAACGCAAAGCTTCATGGAATATGTATGTAACCGATGTGTTTTCATAACCAACATAAACTTGTAAAAATGCCGTTTAATCCTTATGTGAAGTATATATCATTGGTATGTATTACTTATCTTATGCATCTTATACATCCCAAGTTTATGTCAATTATGTAATCACATGCAATTGTTAACAAGTTGGTAGGACTCCACACCTTTTAGTTTCTACTTTGTTTTTATTTTCCTTCACTAAAACTGTCAGGAGAGATAATTAAGAATATTTTAATCATAGTGCAATATTTGCTCCTCTTTTACGTGAAACAGTTTTTCAAGAATCACTACATTAACAATTTTTTTTGTACTCAGAGTTGGCGCTTCACTATGGCTGTCTAATTATTACAATTATTATAATAAGGCATTGCAATTCAGTAGCATACTTTTTTTTGTTAGTATGTGAGAAGTTAGTATGCATGTGTTTGTTTAATTCATTATCATATTTTTTTCCTGCTCTATATCGTATATATGGTGCTTGACACCGAGCCATTCATAATTGTACTTCTTTTTTTATTTCTTTTCTTTTTATGTTTTTTCAATATCAGTATTTTCCCTTTTTAAAGTCATACCACTGCATTACTTAAAATTGAGAAGACTTGTTTTTCTTAAGAGTTGTTTTGGCAGATTTTGATTATGCTCATTTACATACAGAAAATAAGGTAACATACACAGTTTACTCTGACTTAGAGTTACTTCCCTTGTAAATGTATCCATCTCTTATTTTCATGCTGCGCATTTATAAGTCTGATAGCAACATTGGCAAATCGTAGGATTGGTAGTGTATCATACATCGAGTTTGTCCCCTGCAGTTGTTGTTTTACTTTTTCATTTTTTGACCACAAAACTCAAATTTCAAACAGTTATTATTGCTTTTCCTCTGTAAAATGAACGTTATAAGTGATTTTTTATGAAATACTTTTATAGAGATTGACTTTAGAAACAAATATTTGCAGATAGTGACAATGGTATGAATATATTCGACTTTATGGTACAGTTACTTTTTGCTGATTATGCAATTACCACGACTTAAAGCAAATATATCAGATCACAAAATAATACGCTTAAATGATAAATTCCCAAATTATTGTTAAATACATCAGCAATTGT
>JAUMHH010149320.1:0-19779 GCA_032359455.1 Chlamys rubida | reverse complement strand
AACACAGGGGTGAAATGTTTAAAAAAAAAATAACAGGTTCTTTTGAATGAATTTTAATCATAAATACTGTTATTTTGCCTGTAGCTTTATATTAGATCACCTTTAAGGTTACAAGTGTGAGATTTATAACAGGTGAGCGATGCAGGCCCATTGGGCCTCTTGTTTGTTTATAACTCTCTACTATAGTAAATGGGCAACTAAGAGTCTGAAAAATTCAGAACAAATCTGAACTCTTCTTAGTTGTAGATTCAACAGAAAGGGCACCGACTCTTTACCCTTAGTATTTTTGGCATGACACAGAAAGAAGCCGACGTATTATGATCTTTGTATTCTATATTCCATGTGCAAATAAACTTCCCTACATCACAAACAAAAAGAAGCCATATTCAATATACATTTTTCATTTTATTAATTTAAAATACTTATAAGACTCTTTAAAAGCAACAGTACTTAACTAGACTTGGGAAATATGATACAACGTGAAGTACAAATGATAAAGTGGATACAACTAGATACTGTGTGTGGTACATAGTGGTGTCCTGTCCTCGTCAACACGCGCCCAACACAACAAGACAGCATCTAGTTGATAACGAAAATTGATACAATTGGTTCGCGATATTGCTGACTTTTTTGTTATTATTGTGTGGAATATTGCTTTGCCCAAACAAGACTCACATGAAACCTGTATTGCTGGACAACAGATACTCAACAGTCCATTAGCGATTTACTTTGTACACTATCCAGAGTTCAAGGCATATAGCAAATTATCTTATTACTGTTTCAACTTACAGCATCACCGAGATATTCTTGATTCTACTAATATAGCGAGCCTCATTGTGGTGCAACAAATATATCCTTCTCTATTTGCACCTTGTTCTGATAATCCATTAATGCCAATTTCAAGATCTAAAGTTAAAGAAAACTAAGCCTACTTACTGTTTATAAAGAAATAAAAAACACCTTTACCTAGAGTTAAAGGGTCAATTCTGTTTGCAACAAAATATTAAAATACAGAGGTTGAAAAGCATGGAGCAACAACCTTACAAATAGGCACAATTATTAACCCGTTCCTGATCAGTCGAATCTCGTGGATTACCAAGCTTAGTGTTACCTTTGTAGTGTTAATTGTGTTCAATGCTGTGCGTGTTTATATTGTTCTATACCTGTAAATAGTTTTGAACTTTAAGGCAGTTTTTGTTCCCAGAACCTTAAGTAATATTCTCCTTTGACTAATGCTATTTTCCGTTTTTTTCTCACAAATATATTTAACTTGAAACTGCAACATACATATGTTTCAAATATTAAGATAAATCTTTTGAATTAAATCCGATACTTTGTACACAAAGGCCGATCTTTTGTTCTCTCAAAGTGTCATGTTTCTTCTACATTTGATTCTTTCTACTATATCATTCACATCGTTACACAGGCAAATTTTTTTTTCAACTCTGAATTTGTTCAAAAGGTGAGGTGGTCACATTTTCTTTTAAAGAGTCACATACATTTTAATGCAAAAGCTTTATTTGTTGTTGTTTTTTTAACATAGATAACTATATTCGACTTAGGCCGACAACTCCCCCCCTCCCCTTTCCTTTTCTGGCAAATTCTGGCTTTATTTGTGCTTGATGAATATCAAAGGCCACAGACTAGTCACAATGTTTCTTTCTAAAATAATCGTTAAAAATTTCATCTAGAATTATACAGGAAATAGTTCAGGAGTACATAAGTACTGCTATTATTAAATTTGCTGGCAGATCTATCTTCTAAAGATTCAAATTTTCAACAATGCCATAGACCAGATCCACTTTGGTAGTATTGAAGAGCGATCGACTTGACATACTCTAGTTGTATGTAACCATGTTATTTCATTCTGTAAAGAATATAAACATGAGATTTTGACCCCCTGAAATAAAGAGCGACACTTGGGATTTTTGTTATCTGATTGATGAATTCGTCATGAACAGTTTTAAATGACTGAGGCAGCGAGTGAATGTGAAATCGTTAAAAAAGGTGGGCTAATGCCAGCTACATCAAATTAAATTTCATAAATGGACAATTATTGTTTAAATGTGACAAGATGATCCCCTTGTAAAGTTTCTGTCATATCTCTCCCATCACGATCGTATAGGCAACCTACAGGAAACCTTAGGTAACCAAGGAAACAAGGCTGAGAGATGAGACCTATGGCAGGACTAACTATAGAAAATATGTATCCCTTCTATGTACATCAACGCTTTGTGTTACACCTTTCAGATGTGATTATATTCTCTAGTTATGTCTATATACAAAAAAAAAGTTAAAATTACATTTATGAAAAAAAAAAAAAAGATAAATAACTCATCAGTAATTTGTCATAATATACATATATGCATTTTCAACAAAATAATTACACGTGGAAACGTATGAGGGAATTCTGAGTGACAAAGGTCCTCAATACAAGAGGCCAGGGGGTGGGTGGAACAAAAATAACACAGAGTGACCCACAAAACACACACGACTACTAGGTCATACTGACCTCCACATTACCCACTATCACACACAGACGCACCTCAGCATACATGTACGCACAAAACATACCACGTTACCACAAGTCCTCAAAAACCACTGAAATTGAGCTATAAACAAAATCGTAATTACGGTATCTTGATATGTCTTCTCAACATCAATAGACTCGCTATATAAACGAAGCACACACATTTTGATATGATAATGAAACATTTGGGACATTTAAATTGCACTCTAAACAAAGACTTAGGAATAACGCCTCCTGTTGGCAGCCCAATGGTGCTACACAAGTAAAACCTAACACAAATCAAGACTTCTGTAGCCTCTGATTGGCCTTTACAAATTGCATCAATAAAAATATTTAAAAAAACAAAATATCTCACATTAATTTGATGCCATGACAAATTGCATCAATAAAATGTTCAGAAAACAAATTGCTTTGACATTTGACTACGCATACAACACAGTTTATATATAGGACTAGTTTATCTTTACATGTTATTTCTTATACTGTGCATAAAAAAGTCACAAATGCTAGTACTTAATAGTTCGTATGATGGTCACAAATGGAATTACATCATCACCATGATGGTCACAAATGGCAGAACTATATAATCCACATGATCGTCACAAATGGTAGACCTATATCAGCTACCCGACAGTCACAAATGGTAGACCTATAAAATCCACATGACCGTCATAAGAACTATATAATCCATACAAATTGAAAATGGCACTTATAACTGCTGACTTTCATTTATTAATCATCAGAGGAAAAAAGAGTACAAAAAGGAATGCTTTTTCAGCCTTTTGTCAAGACTAGGTGGGTTTGGTTGTAAGAAAAAAACCTTCACTAAAACTTGAGATCTGCTACCACAATGTCCACAACTTGATATGATGCATGTTTTTCCATACAGATTCAGTTCTAAATTGTCCTTTAACTGGTTTCAGTGACATAACCTGCACTGGTGTAACTTCCGAAAGCACCAGTTAAGTTTATAAATGCCAAAGTCCCCTAATAACCTAAGATTAGGTCTTTAGAGCAGAAACAATTATTTACTGCCAGACAGACTTTGGTAACTGTTCAACATTTATAGACAACCACAATCTTGTAGAAAATAGTTCCATCTGTATAATCCTTTTAATGGCAGGCCACCCTTAAAGCAAGCACAACCACATAGACAATCACGTTGGTTCCTTCAATGACATCACAAGGTCATTTGCATATAATATTATACTGATACAAGGAGGCACTAGTTCAATGAGAACAGAATTATGTTTTTTTCCAAATCTGTCTACTTGTAACATTCTTCACTGAGAACCACAATCACTGACTACAATGAATCTTCCTAAATAAGACTGTTAGGAAGATCTTATCCAACTATTATAATGGTTTTTACATAAAATAAATATCATCTAAAATCTGTAAGACTGTTTTGTGCAGTAGATACAAATTTCACAGGAACTACATGATTATTTAGCAATTTGTAGATACTGGACTTGACGACCTTAACCCAGTTTTGGTTGACTAGATATATATTTTTCTCACAAAGAGTATTTAAACAACTTATTTGGATAATGAGTGAACTTGCAATAAAAAAATTATAAATGTCTCCACAGAGACCAACCAGAACTTCTTTTATAATCTATATAATTATACCGACATAGACCCCTACATCTGAAGAATTCCAAATTATTAATATCATGATAAAATTATTCTTGCCCAAGAAGCATTGATTTTACAATAAAATTTCATTTTTGTTACCGAAATTATAAGTTTCCAAAAAATAACATAAATTGCAATATATATTTTTGTGGGAATAACTTAAAATTTCCAATGATTTTTTCAAAATTTGACAATTCTGCTGATTTCTGCACAATTTCAATGCATATTAAAAAAAATCAATCAAAAATGAGTTGAAATTACAGACAAAAACTGATATGAAGATCATTAGACTACAATAATTGGGTGTGGTCTGCTTCTAAAGTATCCTAGTTTATTTGGTGTCATGTCGTATTCAATATTCTTGGGTAAAACAGGACACAAAGTGAAAATCAGCATATCATATGTACATACAAAGCTACTGGATCTGAAAATATTTTACTGGCACTAAAATATTTGCAAAAATACTATTGTATGATTATTTGTCAGCCCTCTATTAATGAATAAAAAATAATGAATTGTACCAGTGTTTTGAATGTAATTGCATTATATTTGACTTAGCTGGGACTTGGAGTCAGGGAAGACAAGAGGGAACGTTATATTATGGTCACGCTTGGTTGTAGGTGTATAGTGTACATAAATGGTGGATACAATATAGGTAGGACTGGTTAAAACCACTGGTGGGACTCGATACAAAAATCAATGGTTTTATGCTAAATGGATAGATGAATTTATAAAATAAAAGATCAATCATACAAGACTCATCATAATATATGGTACTATTGAAGAGTCTGTGAGAGAAAAAAATTGTCAAACATAATTTTGTTTTAAAATTGTAATGTACATGATTTTTATTGAGAACGTAAACCAACCTAGCAGAAGAATCTTGATTAAACTTTAGACACTCTGCTAAATCTTTTTCTTTTTGTGAAGTGTCTTCGTTCTAAGTGTGACATTCTACTCAGTGTCATGGGTCTAATGGTTAAAATGACAGCTTGTACTCCTACCAGGGTCGGAGGTCACAAGAAGCTTGTACTCCTACCAGGGTCGGAGGTCACAAGAAGCTTGTACTCCTACAAGGGTCGGAGGTCACAAGAAGCTTGTACTCCTTCAAGGGTCGGAGGTCACAAGAAGGCCTACATG
Source organism: Chlamys rubida (assembly GCA_032359455.1). Classification (NCBI taxonomy): domain Eukaryota; kingdom Metazoa; phylum Mollusca; class Bivalvia; order Pectinida; family Pectinidae; genus Chlamys; species Chlamys rubida. Next base: position 14,471 of record JAUMHH010149320.1, on the reverse strand, counting down.
ATTATTCCAACACAACAGAACAACTTACAAAACCTTATAACAAATAAAATGTGAAAAATGATCAACACGTTTCACTAGCACGATGGGAATAGCATTTCAACCTGTACAGTAAATGTTCAGCGGACTCTTACTAAACTATTTCTCTTTTGATATCTTAATTTATCATATCTTCCCTGTTTAAATAACACTGAAATGAAATATTTAATGTGAACCATCAGGATAAATTTTATCAAATTAAAAATAGCAAAGAGTACAACAGACAGTTGGAATTGCTTCGTCGTTTCAATTTCATACCCAATAATCTCTTTACAAGCCTCGAATGAAAATCAATTTCATGAATAAAGTTGTGAAGAAAGGTCCAACTACTTTCGACGCAACAGAGAAAACTGTTCTACTTTGGCTATTTGTCAGCACCAGAACATCACATCACCACAGGACATTAGTTCCCTGCACATCAATACCACGTCAACAACGTTAGCACATAGAACTATAAACTCTATTTAGCTTATGTACTACATAATAAATGCAAGTATAAAAATCTTAATAAAATACCAAGAAAGGTAGCAGGGAAAAAAATCCAACCACTATGTGGTACTCTCTGATTGTACTGTAAAGAGCAGGTATATACATCATGATCAATTATATAGAAAAGGCAAGAGAAAATTATTTTACATCATTTCAGATATAATATAAGGAAAGTCTTCGGAGGCGTGCGTTTGTTGGATTTGTATTTTTTCCCTTTGCAGGATGTGAGGTACCATGGCAGGACCACGTTCCTGCTACCTTTCCTGTTCACAGCCCAATTATCTGTTGTACACACAGAAAAAGGATGATAATAAATAGTTACGAGAATAAACGATGTCATGATTAACACACAAAAAAGGACTCCTCGGAATTACCACTGGTTTGACATGGTTTATACAATTAACATTCCTGGTCAAGATAACATTTATAAAAACCTTTAGTTCTGTTAAATATCCAGCTTCCGGTTGAATTTCCAAACCCTCTAACAACTAAATTAAACACATCAGCTATTTAAACACATCAGCTATTTAGACACACTTTTCTAATAGCAAGTTTTGTCTTCAGAAAACTATTCTTACATTAAAAACTAATTGGTCAAAGTCTAATTTGACAATCCATTTCATTCTTTTTTTTTCATCGAGTATACAAAAGACATTTTAATGGACTGTGGTATGGTTTTTAAGTACTGTAAGTGAATATAAACAGGAGGGAATGCTAGAAATGATTGATGCCTATTTAGTTACAACTGCCATATATTTGGTGAAAATGTACACGTTGTTTCACCTGTTGATGAGGTTTGCACACCTGACAGATCAAACCGAGTCTATCAACAGTTCAGTGCACTACTTGTCCGAGAGGTGACACGGCAACATGACGTTAAATACACGTTGTAAGACTCAACACGGAGTAGTGTTGTACACAAATGTCCACCTGTCACAGTGACAGGAAAAATGGTCAAACTGAGGAGTCTTTGTCGCATGTTGATTGCAATATCTGGTCAGGATACAGTTATTATAAATAACATGGTACTGGATACAACTGGTAGTAGTTTCGCTGCATAAGTTTAAATGGAGTGGAATTAAAGCTCTGGAATCCCATCAATCCTGGCACTTCCTGTCACATGGTCTCTAGGCAAAGTACATGACCCTGGTGGTATCTGGATGGACTGTGACTGCCCGTGCCATAGCTGTCGGCGTTCGATCCTCACTGTTGTCAGAGTGACGACTGCCCTCTCCACTATAAAACAAGCACAGTATGTCAACATTTTCATTCCTTTAAATAGGATCCTACAAAAAAATCACCTGAACTTTCATTTCAAGTTATTTTCCAGGAAACAAATTGAATGTACTTTACATTATATCACGAGAGATACTCTACTAAATTTCCTTGTTATTCAAACAGATGTAGCTTAATTATTTTGCACACTGTCCAAATTGGTATTTTTTGCCCCTGGTACATATTAATTCATTCATTATCTAGTACTCAACAGTTCTCATTACAATACTGATCTGGGTTAAAATCTACGAAAAAAGTAGAAAATGTCTGTAAGACATAAACACCCTTGTCACCATGTAAAATTAGCTTCAGTGTTTGATGTTCTATAAATAGTTACAACCACTTCAATCACGGGATGGGACAGGACGCGACGGACATGGGCAACACTATTACGGGGGCATAAAAACCATCTACTGATGAATGTATGCTTGCAGAATAAAGCTATTTCAATTTATTTTTTTAACCAATTACCATCAACAATTCTATGTATTATAATAAGAGGTATTTCTCTCTGTCTGTCCTGGCGGACAGTTTAAGTAAGACAGTTACCTGTCATGTTCTTTCTCCACAAGGTGATAGCGTGCCCTGAACGCCACCAAGTGTGCATAGTAGGCCGGGGCCGGGATGGACACACTTCGTGTACAGCGTACGTAAGTGTGGCACAGCTGGTAGGTCAGAGTCTGCAGCTCATCTGCCTGGAAACGGTTGTCGTCCCATAGCACATGGTAATGTGAAGGCCTGCTCGTACCCTGGATGTTTTTTAAATCACAAAAAAATCACGTATTAGTTATTTCACGAAAGATTTCCATACAGTACATAGCAATATTTTATAAATCTAAAATCCCTCAGCTCTCATAATCACCATCATCGGCAGTTAAAGCACCTGTGAACATTTCCTTTCCTTAGAAATTGAATTTTATTTACAGCCAAAACGAAATTACAAGAATAAAACTTATTTAAGAATTAGTTTGAGAAGGAGATATTCATCAACTGCTGTAACATTTGCCTCATAGTTTGTTTCACATCATTGGGATTTTGTGTTTGCTATCAAGATCAAGGACAGACTGCATGCATGTACTGGGAGAACCTACTCCTGTTCTGTCTACTTGTTATCACATCAGAGCACGACATTGTGACCTATGTAGAGTTCACATCAACTGGGAGTTATACCCAAGTACATGTCATCAGCTATTCAACATTTTGTATTTGTTAAAATTAAGTTATACATAAAGTGAATTTACAGTAATATGGTATTCATAATGTAACAAAATGAGTAACATAATTATAAAAGAAGCACATATTAAGTTAGAAATGTATTTTTGTGAATGAAAACATTATTGTCTCCCCTTACTAGCCGACATGCACATTTTCTTTGTAATTATGGTTTTGACAAGATTTCGCTGAAATTTTGCATGGCTATACAGTTCAAATTCTAACATTAACTGGCTGTTTGAATTGTTATACCTGTATTCCTGCATGGCTACACAGATAAAAGTCAAACTCTGTCGGGTGGGTGATGCCAACGTCAACTGTGGTCCCGGCTGGAATGTTGCCACTACGCCCTATCTGGTCCTTCCGGTCTGCGCAGAACAGACGAGTGTGATGTCGCTTCTGTACTACGATGAATGTTATACCTGGCTGATACCCCATTTCAAGCTTCATACAGGCTTCACGCACAGCTCGCAATTCATGTGACAACACCTGGGGATAGAAGGTGAAAATAGCACTCAGCACAAAAAATATGTAACAAAGCACCAACAAAGTATAACAGAGAAACTTTTTCTCTGATATTTCCTCAAATTTTTCTTTGTTTAGTATCAACATACATCAACAGAAGACATGCTTCTACCGATAATAATAATAAGAATTTGAGGTTCTTGTATACCGTTTTATCACAACCTAGTTTGTAGGTCGTCTCAAAGCGGTTCAAAAATTATTATCCGTGGTTATAGGGCCTTTGCAGACAGCCAATATCTTTCTCAACTCCCTGGGGAGCATACAGCCGGTGCAGCCATTTTGGCGCTCACAGCTAGCATTCAACAATTTTAACACTGCCCAACTACTTCACAGATATCAGCCAATAGCGGTTCGTCAGGTTTATTTACCCGAGACAAATTAAATATCTAGCTGCGTGCCTTCATTTTGCTATGAAATATTCCAGGGGTGCACAGACTGTAAGTGAACTTAAGTCCTGGAGTTTCGAGGATGGTGATTCTGCTAAAGCATATTAAACCTGATCTGTATCCCTCAGCTCTCATAATCACCGTCATCGGCAGTCTAAAACACTTGTGACTATTTCCTTTCAATGGATAAAAAAATCAAAAGCCAAAAAGGTGAGATTTTAATATAATTTTGTATGGAGTGTTTTGATTCAGAATAGAAAGGTAGTAGTTTTGATATAGAAAGGAAATACTCATCAAATATTTAAACTTTTGCCTCATAGAATGTTTCACATCATCGGGATAGAAGTCGGGCCCAGAATAAAAGTCACAACAAAATTCAACACCATTTTCATTTCCATATCATTCTATTCTTCTTTTTTAAGTATATTTCCAAATGAAACATGAAAAATCTTTACTCAAAAACACTCACTTTTTAAATGTTAATATTTAGGGACAGAATTTTCTTAAATTTGATAGCACACGTTTTGCACTATCAGAGAACTTATTTCTCACACAAGGAAAAGAAGAAACATAAAGTTGATAATGACAAATACATGACTGCAGCACTCTTGTGTGTCTATTGTAGGCAAAAAATGAAAAAAACTGTTTAATTTAAGTCGCGTATCTTTTTTTTTGTTTTGTTGAAAATGTCAGTTTCAAGTGTATCATAACTCCCTATGGTAAATCTTTTATTCTGTACTTTCCAAGGAAAACAAAGAATCTATTCTACTGTCTTAAACCCCTTTTTTCTTCAGTTTCAGATTCATCAGTTTGGAAATATGTTATCTCAAACTTTTATTTAAACACAAACAATGTACACATCTAACGCGTCGCTACGTTTTTAAGATCGACTGGTCCCTTTGTCAAGCTATGACTTGTTGCAACACATTTTTAAAACTTTTAATATATTGTCTTAAAGCCTACCTGTGCAAACTGGCCCTCGCTGACTCCGTCTCTGTAGAAGATGATACGTGTGGGTTTGAACCGTGTGGCCTTGTAGAAGTGGATGAGCAGCTCTCGTACCATGGTGGAGAGCTCCTGGATGATCTCCTGGCGGTGTTGTTGTACTCTCACCGTGGCAGAGTAGCGACTGGGGTGGGCATCCATACTGCCTACCACCTGTACAACAGACATGTATGATGGTTAATTAAGAGATGATGCTATTTTAATTTGTAAGCAGCTTTTTGTTTATTCCAAAATCATTATTTTTTTTAAATGAATTATACGATGATCAATACTGATATTTATATTGTTCTTTTTTGTAAATAGATAATGCAGAGCAATCTGCTCCCTGGCCTTTAGACAACCTTTGGTATCAAAACGAGAACCGCTTTTAGTATGCGACACTCTACCATTGTAAGGGGTACTTGGGATGCCAAGCTGCGTCTCAAGATCAATCATTACAAAATGTGTGAATGGCAGGAGAAACAGTATACGAGATATGCTCCAGACAAAGTGATAGACTGATGGCAGACTCACTGATGATACTATAGCCCCTTCAAATAGCACTGTTTGGGGAATAGTTATAATATTATATCTTAACAATTCTTTTTTTCAAATTGAAATTTCGTTATGAACTGAGAACAACTATTGTACAATACTCACAGCAGCAATGGAGGGTTTACTGGCATCACCGGCTGGAGGATGAGTCACATCAGCCCCCAGAAATATGACTGGCTCTCGGAATACATTGGGTCTGAAATAACATTGCACCAACAATACAAACATCAGATACTAACATGTTTCATAAGATTTGTGGGCGACATTGTAGTTTGATTTGTTCATGTCCCTTATGTACAAATTATTTTGTTTTGCAGTGTTTATCTACTCAATTTATCAATTTTACTACCTACAACATTTCTTTTATATAGGCACTATAGATAAATATTTTTTAAACTTTTAATCTGGAGGCCTCTGAAATGGTTTCTATTCAATATAATCTTGGCACTCTTAAATGTTTCTCCAAGATATCAGCCCGAGAAATGGTTTCCGTTGGAAATGAGATCTACAATCCACCACTTGAGAGCCACAGTAACTTACAGACACTGGTGAGGGACTTACCGGATACTTGGAAGCAGAATATTGTTGATACCCCCAAGTTTAACGTTGATCTTGAGACACAGGTTGGAGAGAGTCTGAGGTGTAGTTTTGTTCACATTCTTAGCCTGCACACATTGGGTAGCAAGTCCAAACAGGATGTCTCCCACTCTCTTCACCTCAGCTGTAAGACAACACAATCGTTTTAAACACTCTAATGTATACTGGGGGACCACCCTGTTCAACGTGTCTCAATCAAGTCTTTTATATATACTTCATTAACTCATTCACCCCTGAAGACACATTTGAGCTCTTCCAATTCAAAGGTTGGAATAGTTCAGTATAAAATTTCAGGGGTGAATGAGTTAAAAGGATACATAAACAGCTTAATTTGTTCATTTCATAATTCATATTTACTGCTTCAAACACCAACAAAAATATGTATCCGGGAAAATTAAGATATTTAAGTCAAAACAACTACAGATCCAAGAGTGATCTTGGCTCAAACCAATGAAAGATTTTCATGCCTCATGTGGCAACTAGTATTTTCATGCCTCATGTGGCAACTAGTAATCAAAACTTCATACTGCTGTGTTTGACAGTAAGGTTCTTATTTGTCCTGTTGACTTGAGATGTCTTGTACTCATTTGCTGAAATCCCTTGTTTACATTCTATACTCCACAATACAGTACAAGGGGAATAACTTTAAACGTTATAAAGTTCCTCAAGGTTTCGTATCATACTGGTTTTCCAAGACTACAAACTATGCACCTACAGATGACATCTATTCGACATTTTTTATTTATATAAATTACTCTTAGAATTAACGTACAATCAGATCTGAAATACAGCATTACATCAGGCTAAATTCTAACAGAAATGAACTTGTACTTGGACTGTTCGTTCAGACTCCAGGTCTGTCAGTACCACCACATGATTTACGTTTTGTTTTACCTGATCCTTAACTGAAACTGTCGACAATCACCTCCTACCAGAAATTAGACGGGAAGGTGGGGCAAGCAGAAATTCATCTCAAGCAAGTGGAGTTTTGTTATCTACTTACCCCAGGACTGTGACTCCATGTTTTACACCCGACTATAGCATTCAATTTGGTATTTTTGTAGAAATAGAACAAAATGCAAGAAGTAAATGTTGACACTGCACTGCCACGACCACCAGAAAAGTGATGCCAATGTCATCTTTGCAACATCAATTGAGGTGAGACAATAAAACGTTCATCTTGAATTAACAAGGTAAAAATAATGAAATTTGACCACATTGACATCTTACCATAGACCGGCGTTTTGCCAGGCAGGACAACCACGATAAGCTGCAGGCCTTGGTAAGTGTTCTTCAGGTACCTAAACATGGGTTCCACCTGGTCTGGCCCCGTGGCGTATTTACAGAAGCAGGGCTGACCAACGATAGGCATGCCCGCATCATTAGAGATCCTTTGTAGCTGCTGGGTGAAGTTCCTGCATCAAATAAAAAAATACATAATGTCAAGTTGACCTTTTCATCATCAGACATTTCACCTCATAACAGCTTTCAATATCAAAACACTTAATAGGAATTTAGGCATCTCTGAAGTCTGGTCTTGCATTAGAGTGTGCAAGGGGTTGAGAGTGAGTGTGATAGTGAGTATTAGTGAATTTGTATTTAATAAATTGTATATATTCTCATGATCTTTCTTTGTGTTGCTCTTTATATCCAAATACCTTAAACCGACGCTTGTCCGACGTTACACCTATCTATATATACTTCACCAACTCCCTATCTAATGAAAATTTCCTGCATGAAACTAGTTTTAACAGTGTAGCATTGCTGGAGATGACACAAAAGTAGTTATTTGAGGTAGAAATATCTCCCAACATTGCCCTCCTAAAAGTGGAACAATCCTCTGCATGGGGCTGCCATTTTTATTCATCTGAATGTTTGTATTGGGCACGCAGTTGGAATGAGCTGAGCTTTCATTTATGAAAGTCAAACACTTGAAAAATTCTGATTGATGTAGAAGAATTCATCACGATATATTGACAAGTTTGCCCTCAATTTTTGGGGATGTCAAAATGCTAAAATCTTGATACCGGTACGTAGTTGTAAGATATCTAAAAAGTTATTGTGAACCTTCTAAATGTTAACACTGAAATAAATCAAACTGGTTATTATTGCCTTGTACATATGAATATACACACAGAAACTAGCCACACCAACCCAACAGCTCATAGGCACGTCCTGTCAGCTGCACTTCAATATTTTTTAAGCTGAAGTTATCCAAATTCTACAGTACAAGTTACAGACTTTCCAATTTAACAGATAAACGAGATGAACTGTAATCACGACCGGTATCCTACCTGAGAGCGTCCTCACGGACTGTTCGTTGTGGTGCAAAGCAGGCGATTGCCCAGACGCGGATCTCTATGCCAGAGAAGAACTGCTTGCCACGCATGTCCCATACACCCTGGTTGGGTACTGCCTGGGCCTTTGTCTGCTTCACAATAAATGGACAAGTCAGTACAACAGTTCCTACAGGACCACCACTTCCCATCATTGGTGGTCAACACTGGCTACAGTGCAGAATAGTGTATGTAATACAGTGATTATTATTAATATTAATGCTACATTATTAAAATTTACTGATAATCCTGCCGTTACAAGTGATATTTTTGTACACATATAAACATTTTACTGATAAACCTGTCTATCACAAAAAGTAATAATTAACATTTTACAGATAAATATTCCCATCACCACAGTGATATTTTATACATAATTATAAACATTTTTCAGATAAATTTGCCCATCACAACAGATCAATTTTAAATTTATAGCCCTGCCATCACAATACACTATTATTTATATTATATGTATATGAACATTTTCAAGATAAACCTGCCTATGACAAATAATTGGTAGAGTAACTATTTATCTGTACCTGCCAATTTAAGTGGTATTTTCTATGTATACATTAACTATTTTGCCGTCACAATACATAATCATTATCGTTTCTTATATGAATATTAACTTTTCAAAGATAAACCTGCCTGTGACATTACTTTAGTGATTATTTATACAGCTGTATATTAGCATTTATCTCAAAACCTGTCATCACAAGTGATAATTTTATGCTCATATAGATATTTCTTCTATAATATCTCAAACTTCACTGGTAATATAGACAATTGAGCCAATTGAAATGTTTTCTTATTTACCAATATTAATCTATTTTTACGAGTAGATGTATTTTTAAATTTGAATTAAATTTTGCCGTCAACATCCAATTTACCAAATCAATGAAAATTTTAATTATCATTGTTTTTGTTTTACAAACCTATGATACAACAAATAATTTATGATGCATCAAATGATCTTACATTTATAGCAATTGTTTCAAATATTTTCAAATTTAAGTATTATTATCAAATGAAACAAATCAATCTAGACAATACTTTTAATTATTTATCATAAGTTGTCTCCCCTCCCCACCCACTGAATTCACAATAGCGATGAAGGCTTAAGAATGATATGCTGGAGCAAATTATTTTGGGATGAAAAAAATAAAGAAAAAAGCAAAAAATAATAATTTCAGAATATTTAAAATAACATGAACGTCTACTAAAAAAATAGCAAACACTTAAAGATAAGGATCACTAAGGTGATTATTTCTATAGGGCAAAGCATACATTTAAAACCAAATTTGACGTAATGCACAGAAACCAGGGATCTACAAAATCATATATATATATTTTACGAAAGAAATTAATTTTCCCTACTTAAGTACTGTTTGGTAATATTATGATATTCAACGTTCTGTTATACCTCACGTTTGTGGTCAGAAATGTTTTCTAATACATTTTTGGCCTTTTTTCTTCAAATTTCTATATTTTCAAATAATCAATTTTGCACAAAGTTTTTCAAAGACTTGTTTTGGAATCCCTCCATCCCCATGTGCATTATTTTTTTTAATTGTTAACTTCCTTCTTCTGCAGACCTAGTATAAATTTCAGTCATTCAATTTTTCTTTCTTTCTTGTATTGAAACTCTAGTATTGAATTTAGTTTCATCAAACATTTTTAACTTTTCCACTCTCATATTTAATATACTATATAAAATTGCAATAATTTGAAACATCATATATTTTCTAGTAAATGAGAAATTTACTAACATTGGAAATAAATTTATATATAAATTCTAAACTACCTTCCACCCTGCAACACTACAAGGACGGTCCCAACCACAGCTGTAGGACCAACCCGTAGTGTCACACACATTAATTGTTATTGATTAGTTGTTACACACAGAAAGAGTTTGGTACATGGTACATCCAGGATTAATAAAATACAAACAGAAAGATTTATAGGTTAGACACTGTACAACACTCTACCTGTTCTTCACCCCTGGACTTTTTTCAAATTATTTGAAAATAAAACAGTTTTTCACTCTCAATTCAAAAATAATTTCAAGTGGTTTTTTTTCAAGATAAAGCCAGTTCCTACCGACACAAGCTCACATGACAATGAAATCGGCAAAATTGATGGAATTACTTTTATTAAGATATGTAAGTATAGAACCAAATGATCTGGATCAAGAATTTTTTTGGTCACATTCCTGCCCATCAATGTGTTTCACATGCAATTGATAACTCCAAAACTGGTCTTGTCAACACAATAATCTATTTGAAGTTCCCCCCAAAAAAAAACTCGAGTTGAAACGAACATTTTTTTCTTGTGATAAATATCCACACTATAATCTTTCACATGCAAGCATGATTAGCAAATAAAAGAAAATATTTTTCATGCAAGTGAAAAAATGGCTCTTTGGATAATGATTTGATACTTTAAACAACTGAGCTACTAAGCCTTGCTTCCTCTAAATAATGAAAACTTATATTATCCCATGGATTTCTTTGTAACTCTATGCAATAGTCCACCCTGTATCTGTTTATCTTATTTTCAGGTAAGCACTCAAAACGTCCATTTTTCAGTCTAATTAACCAGGCCATTTTCATATCTTTGACAAAGGATTTAACTCATAATGTACTTGAGACAAAATAAATATCAAATTTTCCCATTTTAGAAACCATTTTGATGAATTTTACAGAAATATATCTAAAACATAAAAAGAAAATCCTGTTCAACAAAACTTCAAATAATCAATCGAAAATGTGACATTCATTTCCTTAGCAATGTCATTGACAAGACTTCCCTGATGATCCGCAGACAGAAAATAGCCACATTTCAAGATTTAATCCACACAGCGCAAAGCAAATATATTTGGTCATAACTTTGAAAATCAGCATCCAAAAGTTAATACATTACAGACAGACAGAACAAGAGCAACTCAAGTCAAAATGTAAATCTTTGAAAAAATAAAGAGGATAACACAAGGATTTGGTTTGTAGGTCGTCAAAGCACGGGAAGGAGAAAGAAACCAAATGAAAAGATAGGGTAGTTTTGAATGCAGTAAAGACAAAATGAAGTTTTGAAATTCAACATCCCTATATAACTGGGAAAGCAACAATCCAAGGTGAGAATAGGTTGGAAGCTTTGTAACCAAGGCAATGGAAATGAGGTGTTCTGATTGGTTGTACCCATGCCATAACTCCTGACAACAGCAGTTGTCTGGCAACAGTAATGACCTCGACAATTTGACGGCATGGCAACACAATAAACTAGAGGCAGCAGCCGACAGAAGTGGCACAGAGATTTGCCAGTGAGATAACACAATGGATGATCATGGCTGCTTCGATGGTCTGATCAATGAGATAGTTACGTGACATATCGGCTTTTCGTTCTATCTTACCCTTCCTCCATATTGTATTTTTGGGGGCATCAGGACTCTGCCCTGAACCTCGGCCATCTGGGTTTGAATGCTGATTCCAAACATTTGCAGATACGGGTCGGCATTGAAATTGGCTTTGCGAACCTGGGGTAACAGATGGGGTTGTACAAGAAAAAAAAAAGTCAAACAATTTGTTTTTGTTGCTGGAATGCCAGAGCACACACGGGAGGTGACGTGCTGGTGGCCATGCCAACCTGTAATGGCGCCTTTGGGAGGCCCCTGTAACGGGCACCATGCCAAACCTATGGATGTACCGGGTATGGTCAGCAATGCCAATGCTAAAAACTTGTGACATCTACCAAAAAATAACAGCACTGTACATGCTCCAAATCCTTTGAGGAGAATAAAATTTTATGAATTTTAACAACAGTTTATTTTATCTGATGTTTATATTTCAAACTGTCACTTATTTTTTGGTTGATGGAGTCATTTTAGTTTTCTGCATTTAACATTGCCTTCCATTCTGTAGACAAACATGGCCTCAGGAATCCATAAAACCACCATAACAGATTAAGCAAGACAATCATTTCACTTGCACAAGCCAAATTGATCCGAAATATGCAGACAATATTATTTTCCAGAATACCCCCATATTGTCTGAAGATTAAACTTTACATTTTCTTTGGAGATTGTTGCTATGGTCTATGGATTCCTGCAACCAGAAGAACAATCAGACATGATATTACGTGGCTGTGGAGCAGTGAGAGGAAGGAATTGGCGCATACCCTGCCGCCGTACTCTATCCTTGGAGGTGGCAGCACGCGACCCCTGACCTCCGTCATTTGGTAGTTGACACTAATCCCGAACGTTTGCAGGTAGGGATCTTGGTTGAAATCGGCTTTTTGTACCTAATGGTAGGCAGCGATGGAGCAACATGGTCATCAACAAGGCATATATATATTTGTTATACAAGATGCTACCATGACAACAGTCCGTATCAGTTTACTTTTATCCTTTGGATAAAGGAACTGTTATTTACCATTTACTTAAACTTTTGTGATTTGTTATTCTCCAGATAACAGCATTCAAATGAATCTCAATTATTGGTTAATAGTGACTTTTGGCTAAAGGTAATGGAAGTTAAGAAAAATAAATCAAGATAAAATCAAAATTGAAGTTCACACATAACAGTCCAGTTTAAGTAAATTTATTTTCTATTTATAAAATACACTGTGACATGTCATCAGTAGTAAACAATCATAGAAATCGAACATTTTGAAGCATTGAATTGTTTTTGTCCTCGACAGCGGGTACACTTTCTTACTTTTTGCACCCTGGAAAATGTCATGATGAAATTGAAAGCTCTGTACACGCAATCTTGTGGATACTAATAGTGGATTAGTTTGATCCTTTAAAGTACATCAAAAGAATTGGATGGCAGAGCAACGGAAAATATTTCTAGTTTTTTAATCATGTGTTGCTCCTCTGTAAAATTCAAAGGACAGGCATCAACTTGATGATAGTTTTTTTTCCTTTTCTTAAACTTTAAACCTTTTCTTAAACTTTAAACCTTTTCTTAAACTTTAAACCAATCTGAATCAAATAGCTTGCTTTCAATTCTTTCATGACATATTCAAGAAATGCAGAAAATGTAAGAGAGCGTAAATCCTAATTCTGAGGATGAATTGTTTTGTGCGAGACTAATAATTTCCTTTAAATAACCTGTTGCCATGGTAGTACAAGTATAGACAATAGGTAATCAATGACTTACCTCTCATGGAAATGACATTTAAAAGACACTCAAACAGTTAGCCACATATTTGAGTTTTCTTTATAAACCTTTCAGATGAAGACATTCAAAAATTAGTGTTCGTTGAAATGAACTGCCAGTTGAGAGTAAAGCCTGATTCACAAAGTGTTTTATACTAATGGCAATCCATATAAAACATTTTTTTTATATACAAACAGAATGTAATCGGTTAATGTTCATTTCCTAAATAGGATTGATACTGTTTGGTAATTTCTAAATCATAATCTCAATCTTGTGACATGATATAAAGCATGTTTCAACTTGATATAAGTTGAAATCCTATTATTTTTTTACCTATCAAGTCATTAACATATCCCCTCATAACAAAGTTAACAGTTCATCAGTCAGTGTTTTGGAGATGATTTTGTACTTGTGATCGTTATAATATCTATTATTTCTATACACCTATCAGTACATACCATATAACACACTTTGAACATACACAAGTACTTACAAGGTTATTGATCTCCTTTTCTCTGTCGGGGGCAGATCTAGCTGTGGCCTAAAATGACACAAACAGATACATTACCAATACAGCCCCTCAAAGTTTTTCCATATTAAAGCTTATAACTAGTATTAAAGAATACTGTACACATTTTGGTATTAATGTATTGAAGCCTTGCAATTACTGTTGCTCCACTTTGATGAAAGAACATAAGGAAAATACGTACTGGATAGAAGAATTGAAGACTTCAGGACAGTACAACAAAAAGTGATTAATTTTTCTATTACCTTTTTGTAACTATTTGAATACCCCCATTGCATGATCGTAAGTGGCGACTAAATTTGGGATCTGAAATTTTTTCTTCTTTCTAAACAACTTTCTTCTTCCTAATGTCTCCCTTGACAATGCCTCACTTTTGGCCTTTAGTTGAGCGTTC
>JAUMHH010149309.1:0-19780 GCA_032359455.1 Chlamys rubida | reverse complement strand
ATTTCAAAGAACAGGGGAATTTTCTTCTGTAGGGGAAACTATCCATAAACGGTAGTGAATCAAGTCTAGATTGATCCCTGTGTACACAGACCTTTATACTGTTTACTTTAATTCTTCTGTAAATGATATGAATGATCCCTACTATGCTGTAGTTTGACATGTTGATATTTTGTACTAATCACTCGTACTGTTGTTTATTTTTTCCAGCCTCCTTCTATGGGGACAGCCATGTGAGCCTACCGTTCTCTGACGCCTCGTCATCGACGGCTATACAGCTGCGTTTCAAGACTCGACGGCCAGATGGCCTCCTTCTGCTGGCAGCAGGGGCCATTGACTACTTCTCTGTCTCGCTCAATGGCGGGGTGGTGCAGCTGCGAGCAGATTTTGGCTCAGGAGAGGTTGTCCTCAACTCTAGTCCTGATGTACGGTTGAGTGATGGAAGGTGGCACCAAGTCAGCATCACCAGGAACAATGCTGTCAACACACTACAAGTGGACACTGGCAACAAACTGAGTGCTGTCAGTCCCGGGCAGTTATTTGAACTGAACATACAAAATGCAATATATTTAGGGGGAACTGGTAGTTTTCAAGCTCCATCCGGCATTGAGTATAAATATTTCCGTGGGTGTATGAGCAATGTTGTGTTCAATCGTTACAACATCATTAGTGCAGCACAAATGTTACAGGGTATGGAGGAGACATTCAAGGTATCGTGGGATTGTGATGAGGAATTTGATGCCACCATCACCGACCCCATTAGCTTTACAACAAACACCTCATTTGTTGCATTTCCACATCTACATGTGAGCAGTCAAGGTTCTCTGTCTCTGGAGTTAAAGACCAAGTCCCACACGTCACTGCTGGTGTTTAACAGTGGCCACGGATCCCCTAGAGCTGGCCTGGTGGCAGTGGAGCTGGTGGAGAAACACATTCAGTTAGTAGTGGACCGTGGGGAAGGGGAGATAACTGTGAAGAGTGATACACTTGTAAGTGATGGCAGGTGGCATCAGGTCCAGGTACGATTGTATGCTGATCATGTTATTCTTGAGGTAGATGGTGAAGAGGAAAAGGGCAACTTCCAGCCTGGCAGTAAAAACTATTTCTCGCTCAGAGGCCATCTATTTATAGGAGGAGTGGGCTTACACGGAACAGAAAAGGCCATCAGAAGGAATCTCAAGTCTATTCAGGGAACCAAAGTCAGCTCTACACTAGGTTGTGTGAGAAACATTCATATTAACTCACGTCCACTTGGCTTCCCACACATCCAGATAAGTGAGAGTGTGTCCAGCACATGTGAGTGGATGTTTCCTTGTTCTGCTGACCCCTGCTCTCCCGAGGAGACCTGCGTGGAAGAGGGAAACACATTCAGATGTTCTTGTGATGTTGACAGTTGTCAGGGAGTAGGAAAGGTCCCCTCACAGCAGGATGCTGCAGCTGACCAAGGGCGGGGTTCAACCGAGGAGGTCAAGATCGTAGCTGTCCATGCTCTGGAGGTCAAGGAGGGGTCACAACAGGTGATCACTACGGACAATATCAAAGTCGTGTTTGATCACCAATCTTATGGTGTCCGTGAATCTGCCATTCAGTTTCATATTGTCACTCAGCCTAGTAATGGCAGAATAGAAAACACCCTCGGGCGACGACGAAACAGCAATGTGTTTACCCTGCTGGACCTTCAAGGGAATAAGATTTATTATCAACACGAAGGATCCGAGTCACCAGCTGATGAAGTCACTTTAGAGATGGATGTTATTTCTGACAATGAAAACATTCCAGAAGAACTTATAAGAAGATATGCTTTTGTTCTACCTATCATAATTATACCTGTTCCAGATCCACCAGTTCTAACAATTCTGAATAATGGCCTTATCAAACTTGTTAAAACGACCAAGATTCCTGTATCTGAGACCCTGTTGATGGTGGATGATCCAGACTCGGAGCCCGATAACCTTGTTTACACTGTGATGTGCACTACAAATTCACAGGGTTTCTTTGAGAGATACAGTGATCCTGATCAGCGTATCAGTACATTTACACAACAGGAGGTAACAGAGAATATGATCTGGTTCGCCAACAAAGGGGAGTCTCTCACTTCTTGTCAGATGAGTTTGACAGATGGTACTAACTTTCTCAATGACATTGCTTTAGAGATGGAAGGGGTCACTCTTTCAATACAACGGACGGTCAATGAGGGAGCCAGCCTGGTCCATGGCAGTTTTGTTGTGTTCAGCCAGGAAAACTTGCTTGTTGAGACTAACGTTCCAACTCAGGATCTGGAAATACAATATGAAATTACCCAACAACCATCCTATGGTCAGATACAACGACTACATTTAGCCGAGGAGCGTTGGATCCCCGTCAGTACCTTTGCCCAACGCCATATCAATAAGGGCCAGGTGAGGTACATACACACAGACCTGACCAATCTGAGGGGCTCAGATCAGTTTGCCTTTATCGTGTCCTGTATGGATCAACAAATCAGACGGCAGGTATTCACCATCGAACTGGAATCGGTCAGCATCGATGTGGTTACCTCAGATACTATCAGAATTGTGAAGGGTAACTACAAAAGGATAACATCTAATGAACTGTGGGTTTTAACTAACAATGAGAATGTGGCTCAGAATGAGATCAGTTTTACACTACTTCGTGCTCCAATCCATGGCAAATTGTACAAGGCTCCCAACAACATGCCATTGTCAAGGGTCTTCTCTAGCACAGAGCCACTACATAAGAGCAGTGTGTTCACACTTCAGGATATAGAGAAAGGTGGTCTGGTCTACCAGCTCTCCCGCAACTATTATAGTAGCAGACACGATTTTATGGACCTTAAGATATCTGCCCCAGGTGCAAGGCCAAAAATAAAGCGCTTTCATATGGAATTTGTGCCTGAGGAACAGGATGTTCGATTTGTCATCAATCGCCTGGAGGATGTGATAGAGGGCGGACAGCGGGCAATAGAACGTAGCCATCTGTACCTGGAAACTATGGACTATAGGGAGTTTGAGTATACGCTTGTCAGGTTTCCCAAACATGGTGTCCTGCAGATTGTTGACCCTCATTCAACTGCAGTCATGAAGTCTAACATATCAAGGTTCACAAACGAAGATGTCAGAAATCTAAAATTAGTTTACAAACATGATGACTCTGAAACAGATACAGACTCTTTTACATTTACTGCCTTACCAATAATAAAAAATCTAAACCAGCTACCAACACAAGTCAATGAGATATCAGATACCCTAGATATCAACATCATGATGAGGAATGACAACCCTCCTGTCCGACTGGTGGATAAGGTGCTCGGAGTGGTCACTAACCAGGAGAAGGTCATAACCTTGGACGACCTTGCATTTACTGACCCAGACATTGACTACGACACTGACCAGCTCATGTACACTCGACGGGGAATTCCAAATGGAGAAATTGTGTACACAACTAATAAGACAAATACTTACCAGTTTTCCCAGAAGGACATTAGGGATGGACTCATAACCTTCCAGCACTCGGGTGACCCTTACGGCAGGACGGTCATTTGGGTGAGTGAT
Organism: Chlamys rubida; assembly: GCA_032359455.1. NCBI lineage: Eukaryota > Metazoa > Mollusca > Bivalvia > Pectinida > Pectinidae > Chlamys > Chlamys rubida. Next base: position 16,232 of record JAUMHH010149309.1, on the reverse strand, counting down.
GGTCAGTACTACACAACCAGCTTGCTGGAGATTCAGGCCTCCAATCCAGAGATCAATCTGTCGAGGAACACTGGTCTGCTGGTCAACAATGGCCAGGCCACACCCATCACTTCCCACAACCTGAGTGTAGAGACAAACATTAACATTACCCCAGACCTCATCAGGTTTGTCATGATAGAGGAGCCCTTATATGGCCAGTTGACCATTGGTGAGCAGGAGGTCACGGAGTTCACACTGGATGACCTGATCAGTGGCCGGGTCATGTATACCAATAGGGGTAGTAGCGTAAATGAAGACATGTTTAAGTTTGCAGCTGTTGCTGGAAATGTTCAAGTGCAGGGCCAGTTTGCAATTCGTGTGTTCGTCAAGTCGAGACAACATCCTCCAAGGATTGTCCATAACGAGATCCTTGAGGTGATGGAGACAGGTGTGGCCACACTAACACCATCTGTCCTCCTTGCCAGTCACACTGACAGCCTGCCATCAATGATTGTGTTTGTTGTCAAAACATCTCCTCAGTACGGTGAATTGCTGGTGGACAACCGATCAGGTAGAACTTCATTCACGCAAGCTGAAGTCAACGAAGGTCGGGTAAAGTACAGTCATTCAAGGGAAGGCCTGGAACAAGACTCCTTCATGTTTGAGGTAACCAATCGCTTTCAGACCCTACGAGGCTTGGAGTTTATCATACAAGCCATTCCTACCACACTGCACCTTTATATACAAAACTTGACAGTACGAGAGGGAGGCAGAAAAGTGCTAACTCCTTCCATGTTGAGACTACAGGGGCGCTACTATGATGGCAAGGATACTGTATTTGAGATCATTAATCAGCCCCGCCAAGGTTGGGTGGAGCATGTGAGGGCTAGGGGACAGCTACAGCGATTGACTTCATTCTCATCAGATGACCTCCAACAGGGTGCCATTTTCTTTGTGCATGATAACGGAGAAATGTCATCAGATCAAATGACTGTACAAGCCAGGATAGTAGATGAAGGAAAGGAGAGTAACACAGCAATCATGTTTATTCGAGTTGAGACCATCAACGATCAGAGCCCGCAGATAGTGGTCAACTCTGGTTTGGACGTGTGGCGTCGCTCCATCACAGTCATTACACCAGATGTGCTGCAGGCTGAGGATGTAGACACTGGGCCAGAGTTTCTCACGTTCAGTATAACACAGCCAACCAACGGCCGTGTGGCCCTGCTAAATAATACCTACAGGCCTATTACAAGCTTTACACAGGCCCTCATTAATGCTGGGCAGGTTATATATGAACACAAAGGTAAGTCTTCATACATACCACCCCCCACCCCTCTGACCCCAACCCCCCGAAGCAAAGTAACATGTACACCTGCCTAACTAAAAAATGAAGCAGGTCCTCACAAACAGGCCCTATCAAAAACAAAGATTAGTTGCATACAAGTAAGTTACAACACAAGCCCTCCTCAAAATAAAGTAGGATCTCGCTCACTGGCCCTGCTCAGTACAAACGTAAATCCACAATGTAATACACAAGCCCTGTTTAACGCAATGATAGGTCATTGAACAGGGACCTCCTCAACATGAGGTCATCGAACAGGGACCTCCTCATCATGAGGTCATCGAACAGGGACCTCCTCAACATGATTATGTACAATTTTTTTTACCACAAATACCCATGAGTTTATACCTAAATTTAAACTCAATGCAAACGAAAGTTCTTAAACAAAGGCCTCCAGCACAAACATGATATAAGTTTCTCACATCTGACCCTCCTCAACACAAGAACAAAAGTTTTCCCAACCCAGTTAGTCCTCACTGGCCTTCTATGCAATCTCAACACAAGTGATTTATCACACACAGGACCTCAACAACAAAAAAGGTTCTCATACAAATGGTACATCTTCAGTGCTGGGCCATGCATACCTACGAAATCCAAGGGTTCCCCCTCTCTTGACATACCTATCCTCTCTTGGAATTTGTCATGACAAAATTATAGGCTCTTTATGCAAAACCATGTGGATGATACAAGATGAAGAGAAATGTCTCTATATAGGGTTTGCGGACAGCTCTCAGCTCTTGAAACAAGTTAGAATACAGAAGTAAATTACTCGCATGTTATCTAATAGAGTCGGGATGTAAAGAGATGGCGCTGAAATGTAACAGTGACAGTGTCGGCCCGGTCAGCAGTGTAAGGGAGATAACTCTCCCAAAATTCACTACTTAGTATGTACATTGTAGGCCCAGCCTGACTCCTTTAATAAAGACCAAGAGAATCATGCAGCTCTGTAACAGGAAAATTGAAAGGCTTTACAGTGGGTGTAAGTCAACAGGCTTTACAGTGGGTGTAGCTCCTCAGACTTTACAGTGGGTGTAGCTCCTCAGACTTTACAGTGGGTGTAGCTCCTCAGACTTTACAGTGGGTGTAGCCCCTCAGACTTTACAGTGGGTGTAGCCCCTCAGATTTTACAGTGGGTGTAGCTCCTCAGACTTTACAGTGGGTGTAGCTCCTCAGACTTTACAGTGGGTGTAGCCCCTCTGTAACCTTGAAGGACAGGAATCAGCCTAGTGATTGGTCAGGTGTTCATGTTTACAGCGAGCATTCAATTTTATCATGACATATTCTAATGGTGCAGAGAAGAAATTTGTATTGAGAGCAAAAACTTGAAATTTTAAGAGGATCAGCAGTTTTTGTACAAACACGTGAATGTTTCAAATTTATGTAAGAATTTCTATGGGTCATACTTTCAAGAACCCATATCAAAATAAGTAGACGAGGCGATTCAGTGTCAGTCATCAGTAGTTAAACGTTGTATATTTAGTCTCCGAACCTAGTTTTAACATCAAGATTACTAATCAAAAGAACAAACTCATTAATTTGGAGTTACAGTGAGAGAATTTGCTAAATAATCAATACATTGTTTTAATGTTTGTTTTTTTGTAATTTTCCATTTTATGTGTAATTCAAACTACAAAATTGCATGTTTAGATGATGTGTGTGTAATAGAAGGTCTGAAACGTTTTGTTACAGGAGACAATATTGGTGGATTTAACTTCCATGTCAGTGATGGTGTCAATGGCAACAGTCGACCAAGGAGATTTGAAGTTCGTGCCCGAGCCCTTATGTTGGAACTAGTAAACAACCAGCAGCTCAACGTCTACCCTGGTCAGATTAAACAAATCACCAAAGATCACTTGTACACGCGCACAAATGACCCAGACCAGGACCGACCCATCCTGTATAACCTGGCGTCGAGCCCACGTAAAGGACGCACGGTGACCATGTTTAAGGATCGTGCCGTGGAAGTGCAGTCCTTCCAGCAGGAGGACATCAACAGTGGAAACATCTTCTATGAACACACGGGTACGGTGTATGGCTGGTCACAGGTGGATCTGTTCTTCTTTGAGGTCTCCACTCTCTACGCAGACTCCCTTTCTGATGAGATGTTTGATATCAGTGTGTCGTACCGACATCTGGCAGAAGGGGAGATAAGTGATCTCATTCAAGTCAGTGCCGTCGTTGTAGGAGAAGGAGAGATGGTGGCGTTAAGTCGTGACAATCTTGATGTCTCCAGTTACTTACAGCAGCTCCAGCACGATGGTAGGCGGGCCTCTATTGAGTATGTCTTGGATACTCTCCCACGACATGGCACGCTGGAGATGGATGGTCAGTCACTAAGGAGGGGCCAAATATTTCAACAAGGGAAAATTGACTCTGGAAAAATAACATATGATCATGATGATTCGGATACATTGTTAGACTCTTTCACTGTGATACTGAACATACAAGATCTGGATGAGGAAGACCGTCAAACTGACGAGGAGATCAGATTGACGGTAAACATAACAATTGAGCCATTAAATGATGAGAGGTTTGAGGTGATAACCCGTGAGCCGGAGATCAGTGTGGTGCAGGGCCTTCAGGCCTACATCACTAGTGATGACCTCAAGACTATAGACCCCGACACCCAGCCACAGGAAATAGTGTATGATGTCACTGCACCCCCTCAGAATGGATTCATCTCCTACATAGCCTCCGCTGACGCACCCATCTCTAGATTTTCACAAAAGGATGTCGATGATAGGAAAATAATTTTCAGTCATGACGGCAGTGGTGGTAGTTCGAGCTTTCGGTTGCGAGTGTCGGACGGAGCTTTCCCCGCCATGTCAAAAGTGTTCGTTATTAATGTTATACCCATGACTTTAGACTTCGTTGGAAACAAGACGGCTTGGTTACTACAAGGACAAAGCCAGGTCAGGTTAGGTGCAGATGTGATCAACATTAGGACTAATGGTATGCGCAATAATTTGGTGTTCAATGTCACAAAACAGCCCATGTATGGAGAGCTCTTTAAAGGGCAGACAATTTCTGTGTCTCAGTTCAGTCAGATGGATGTGGACAGTAGTGTGTTTGGGTACAGACAGCAGGATATGTCGTCACACATGGACTACTTTATGTGTGATGTATTTTACCCCAACACCGCACTGCTGTTGCGGAGTCAGCGACTCACCGTCATGGTGCGACCTCTTGTCAGACAGAGACCCCTGGTGGCCATCCCAGGAACCTTACCCAGAATCACACTCAATATTCTGGATGCCAGTGAGCTAGCTAATATAACTAACAGTAATCCTCACTATGAAGTGATTGATGCTCCACGATACGGGAAACTATTGTATCACATGCGGAGTAAGCGTGACACCAGTGATGGTGGACTGTTCTCCCCAATAGACAGTTTTACACACGAGGATGTGGTGTCGGAGAGAGTGATGTACCAGCCGGACAGTGGTGCAGGCACCAGCTGGGACCAGGACAGCTTCACTTTCCTTCTGACCGCCCCAGGTGTCCAGCCAGCCAAGGGCACGTTCCATATAGGTGTAAACCCCAATAAAGGGAAGGTTCCTTTGTCTGGGAGTGTTACTGTGACCCCACGTAGTCCTCACGTGGACAACGACACTGAAGGTGGAGTCACACCCAAACAGCTGGAGGTGGTCAGTCCTAATGTCAGTAGTGACTTCGTGATTGTTATAGCCATACTTATCCCACTTTTAGTGCTTATAGTGATTGTTATAGTTATTGTGTTTATTCTGTGGAGAAAACGACATGAAGGAGATTACTTACCTGGGGCTCAGAAATACCTGCGGCCCTACAATACCGGGTCAATGCATCAAATAGACCAGCCCCATGTGCATATAGCTCCTCAGTCTCCGTTGGCTGAGGACCAAACCAGACCCACACAGAGCTATTACAATGTCCCTGTCGGGAATGGTGCAAAATCTGGAGACCACACCTACAATGGGTACAGTCATTCAGAGTTATCTCCCCATGACTGGGAGTTGCAAGCACCGTTGTTAGACTCCAGTAGAACTGAGGTTAGCCCCACGGTGCCCGAGTGTAAGGTGACCCCTCTGGGCCATGAGGATGTGGACGAGAATTTATCTCTCGCTCCAAGTGCAACAGACAAGTCAACCACCAGCCTGGACTTATACAACTGGTCTCTATCAGACCCGGAGTTTATACAGCACTGTCGTACAACCACACCCGTCCTCAGGGAGAACCAGTACTGGGTCTAGGTGTAATATAACCTGCCATTACATTACAGGGCTGATGAATTAAACCTTGTCTGCTTCATGTTCAATTTTCTTGATATTAATATTAAATAGGAATGTGTATTTTATACATTTATGTGTAATTTTTAAAAATTGGGTATTTCTCAAAATGAATCGTAAAATCATAATTGATGTTACATACCGGTATGTAAAAGTATAAATCATGCCCTAAATTTAATCTAAATGCAATAACAATATTTACCATGATTTTTATACTTTGGTCAATATGTTTACATACCTAAATTAATGAGATATGGAAAAGGTGTTTTCCGATATGCTGCCCCATTTTTCATGGTATTTGTATCCACACATAAGTGTATAATATATATACAGTCCTACTTACAGCGTATTGCCTGCAGTCTGAAAATAGTTTCTGTTCGAAGAAACTTGGTTCATTAGGTATTAAGATTTCACCCTAAATACCCTCTCTCGCTCCTTTGTATGTATATATACAGCATGACTTACTGACATCTACTGAACATGTCAGTTTACGTGGAGTATGTAAATGGTACTGTCTGAATCATTTGGTATACTAATATATTACCAGTCATATGTATATATAGTACTTACACTGTTAAGACGCAACATTTTTGTCTGTTGATCATTATGACATGTAAGGCTTATCCATTTATGATAGCGTTGAATGCACCCCCTCCAGTTAAACCATTTGAAGGGTTCCTATATACTCTTCATAACTATTGTAGTCTTGTAGAAAATTTCTCAAGATTTTTTGTACACTTTGTAGAAGTGGAACTAATAATGAGGGGAATGAGTTGTGGTACAGTATAAATACAGGAATGTTGGATTCTTTGTTGACCCTAACTGATATTAACCATGTAACTCTTACTGTGATTTTTCCATATCTTTGTCTTTGTTTTGATGAGATTCTTTAATATTTTGAAACATAGCATATTTGGCTTTTTGGATGCGAGATACAGGCACTTGTATAAATGATTATGCTAGTCACTAAGTTAGTATAGAATTATCTTATTATATGAATGTATATATATGCCTATTGGTGTTAACAGCTTATTAAAATTAGTCAATTGTTAAATGGAAATCACCACGAATGAATTGATTGATCTAATTGATTTATCACAATTTTATTTTTACACATTTATGTTCGCACTATCTGTGTTGAATTTTTAGATTCAAGATTGTTGGATATCTAATACCATGTAATGGGTTATTTTCGTCGTTGGGTTCATCACAAAATTGATCCACAAGATGTTAGAAGTTTCTGTGGTTGTTAAGGTAGCAATATCTAAACATCCTCAGTTCTGAAGGTTAACGGCGTAACTTCTGGTCCATCAGCCTTTGTCTGTTTGATACATACCTGGTACACCCACAAATGATCAGGCTATCTGGGAAAAGGAAGTTAGATTTGTGTTTTGTGGGTGTATTTTTCAGGAATTTAAAAATCAATTAACTGGATTTTGAACTGTCAAATTAGGAAAATTACCTGTTATAAGGTATTACATAAAACTGTTTGTGACTTGTGTTGAATTTGTAAATTCTTCATACCACAGATATAAAAATGTTACTGTATGATACACTGAATACAGTACTGTAGAATCCCGCTTTTAACCAAATTACCCTGTTTTACCGTAGATTTAGAATCTGACTTCCAACAAAACAACCTGATCAGGTACCAATATCATAGCATTAACTATAAAACCCTTGCTTTGCATTTAATTAAAAAAACTTCAAATAAGTGGTTTTCTTTGAATAATAATGTTTTGTAGAATAAGTGTGTTTATATTCTATTCTCAACTTTAATGTAAAGATCTGAAATCCATTGTTTACTTTTATATTGATGACAACTCTGAAATCTCAAATGAGGGAAAGTCTCCCTCTTTTCACATCTAAGTCAGATGAGGGTGAAATCGCATGGAACACGCCTGTAGCAATAGTGCTTGATCTATTTCACCTTATTTATGCATCAAAATGACTTCAGAAAGCTTAAATATTACCTTTACACAGTCCATCCCCCCTTACAACTTGGAGGACCTGAAAATGGGGATTTTTAGTGTGTCAGATTTAATTTGAAGGAAGGAAATTTTGTCATAAATTAAGCTGACTTGAGGGAGTCTTCCTATTAACGAGGGTGGTTGCAGTATCAGTTTATTTTTTTTAATGTGTGTGTATATTGTCGGTTAGAGTGAACGTAAAAATACTTGGAAGTGTATAACTGGAAAAACGGCCTTCTGATAGAAATATAAACCGAGGTAGGAAGCTGGATAAATGGCCTTCTGAAAGAACTATAAGTGTAAGATTGGGAGTATTTCGAAACCTTGTTTGCCTTCAAGTTGGTAATTATAATGTTCAGTGTAGGGGAATACATATTATAATACTGTAATAGATCTGCGTGTAACAGAATTTTGGTAAATATGAAATAGCATGTGAACTCCTTGATGAGGGTACATTGTTTTTCCACTCAAATTGATGCCTATATGTATGTTTTAACAAATACTGCTTATAACAAACTCCTACTTCTGGTTGGGACCCTCACTTCCCAGAGCTTTATTATAAAGGTGCTTTCCAAAGGAAGAAAATGCATGTGATTCAGGTGAAGTCGTGTAGTAGTCCAGTAGATGCACAATTGGGAAATATATAGATAGCTCGGAAAAAATAACAAGTCTGGTAATAATGTTTCCTGTTTTGTTTTGTTTTATGTTAATTTGCCTTCTGTAAGTGTTTGTCCTATGTTTTAAATGTGATTTGTTTTTTAATATGTTTCTCAGGAAGAGATTTTCACACCCTAATGTGTTGTTAGAGAAGTTTTTATCATGTTAATTGAGGGTCAGTAAATAATGTGGTATTATAAATGGTTTGGCTAATAATTTTACTCATTTTAGAATAGGTGTACTCTCTGAATGAGGTAACTAAGATACAAAAAAAGAGTTTCTCGCAAAATATTTTATAAATATTTGATGCTTTATTCCTTATTTTATTTATCTTTTATATTGTCACAAAAAGGAAAAATATACGAAAAAGATTGATTTTTTGGGGGATTCAACACTAAAAAGGGAGATAACTCTTGAATTTTGTTTTCACTTTGGTTTTTGAATTTCATTTATGTACTACAGTTTATAAGCTTACAACTTCAATTTAAAAAAAAAAAAATTCAATCATGGTCGTGGAATTCTCTGATTTTGTATTTTTTTATCGTACTTGTTTTAAACATGAAAATTTGACAGTTAAATAAATTAAGTTAATGATTAGTTGGAAGTTTACCTTTACCTTTAATTACAGAAAACATAACTTTTGGATTGTTTTACTCTTTGTGCATGTTTTATAAGGTACTGTATGTACAAAGAATATTAAATAGAAAAACACTCACCATATTGGTACATATTATGGTTATAAATGAAAGAAATTTGCAAAAGCTATATTTTGGAAATGTGAAGGCTTAATTAATTTTTCATCAGGTTTTGCAGTACAAATATATATGGAGGCAATCAATTTTCCGGTTCCCAGTGTATTCAGTGAATTTCTCTTTAAAGCTAAACTCTTGATACAAATGCTTTTACAAGAAGAAAACGTTTTATCTCAGGAATGCAGACACAAACCCTGTTTATAAGAGAAGTTTATTAATAAGACAATATATTGTCGTAGTTGTATGATAGATCGTAATAATTGATGATAAATGACAGCAGTTATACAGTTCATGGTGTGAACACAGGATGGAACCTGGGTGTTGAGAGTTTTTATAATTGACACACTGTTAAGTATTATCAACAAAACCAGTAGGTGTAGGTTGTAATACATTTCATCAATTGACAAAACATATTTTAAAGGAAATAATAATCTGTAGGGAAATCTGTGTTAATATCTTGAATATACTGATTTTCATCAAATCAATAATAGTTAAATGTATTTTGTCTTTTATCTGTAACAATATCAGCTTTAATTTATGTATGCAAAGGACTAAGTATAAAGTTTGGGCATTTTTTGGTCCCCCCCAAATTTATCAAATTTTAAAACCTATAAATAAATTTTCAAATAGCTGTTTCTTGAATTTTAGATACTTCCCCAACTTTTATGAAAGGATGTAATTGTGGTTGTCATTGTAACAAGTTCAGATTTGCTTAAATTAGGAAAAAAAATGAATATCTAGTGAATTTTGTCATGTTTTTATATAGATTTCTCTTGAAAACTTGAGGAAAGCCTGACAAAATTGACTGAATATTTAAATTTCATCAATTTATGAAAATTTAAACTGGTTATCATGGGAATCATAATTGAAAACACAAATAGAAATGTTCATATTAGTAGGCGGGAAAGTATATAAATAAAAAAATAGTGGTTTGAAAGTTCTGTTAAAAGATTGTTGCTTTTAATATATAGTGATCATATGTGTTCAGATGTTTACTCCTTTTAAAGGTTGGACGGTTGTTTCTGTACGTAATTAACTTGACTTGTAACAGAGTGTTGGACTACTGTAGTATTTTACATGTGTTTACCACTTGGTAAAGAGACGTACATCTGCGTAGAATGTTTATGTCCCGTAATGAAGTAGGAGGGACACAATGTTTTTACAACAATTTAATCGCTTGTTCTTATTATTACCATTTATTACATTATATTTAAATATGCGTATTGGTGCATTTATTTTGTTACTTTGTTTTTCTCTGTTAATATGAATCTGTTGTTATAGCATATGTTCGCTGCTTTTAAGAGGCACATTACATTTTCCCCCACACCTACACCCTGAAATAAGCAGATTAATATCAATAAATTTATTTCACATACAAGAACTTTCAAAAATTACAATTTTTTTTTTTTTTTTGCAACATGAAACTAAATTAAGTACCAATAAAAAGGCCAGTATCGATACACAATAGCTCATTATTATAATATATTTTGAAAAAATGAAATAATGATTTCAGACCTCAAGTTTAAGATTCTAAGTAAAACAAGGTTCATCTGGGACATATATATACAGGCAGGTGATCTGGATGTACAAGATTATGACGTTTTGAATGAAATGTGTGATAACTGTGATCGACCGGTTTTATAGCAAAATGGAGACATTCTGAATGACACCAATTGTGATTTGATTTAAATGCCTTTTCACCGTGATATAAGACAAATATGCAGTCTGGCTAAATGAGTGTTATTTATGTAGTATTGGATACAATAGGAACTAAAAGGATCAATCCAGGAATCTCCGAATATTTAAATAGACGTAATAGACGTAAAAGTTTCACAAATTTATTTCATACCTGTGGAAGGTAGAAATTTAAATGACTGCCATATTTTCTGAGAGACTCACTGGTTTAGTTTTGTCAACCAAATATATATTACAGCATTCCAAATGTAATCAGTGCAGAAATGCTGCTGTTTATTCCATGGTATTCCATGTCTGCCATGGGACAGATGTACATACTTAATTATAGTTAAGTAGTTTGTTAATTAGAGGCCAATTAAAGTTCTACGCAATTATTTTGTCTTTAGGTAATATGTTGTGTCGACATTTTTTATGCTGTTTTTAACCCAGCTGATTTGTCAACCCAAGTCATAGAATTGAATAGATAGATTTTCTATAATCTTTCCTTTTGCTTGCATAAAAGGATTGGCCACTGGTCTGTGAGTATATATGTCCTAAAAATGAGGCCACAGCCTGTCTAGGGCATGTGACATTGAATGGGGCCTATGACTGTCTAGGTCATGTGACACCGAATGAGGCCTCAACCTGTCTAGGTCATGTGACACTGAATGGGGCCAAAGCCTGTCTAGGTCACGTGACACCAAATGGGGCTATAGACTGTCTAGGTCACGTGACACCAAATGGGGCCATAGACTGTCTAGGTCACATGACACTGAATGGGGCCTCAACCTGTCTAGGTCACATGACACCGAATGGGGCCTCAACTTGTCTAGGTCATGTGACAATGAATGGGGCCAAAGCCTGTCTAGGTCACATGACACCGAATGGGGCCTCAACCTGTCTAGGTCATGTGACATCTAATGAGGCCTCAGCCTTTCTAGATCATGTGAAATTGAATTAGGCCTCAGGCTGTCAAGGTCATGTGACATCTAATGGAGCCTCAGCCAATCAAGGATAAGTGGCAATGAATGGGGCTTCACCCTGTTTGTGATGATCATGTGTCATGGAATGGGGCTTCACCCTGTTTGTGATGATCATGCGTCATGGAATGGGGCCTAACTCAGCCTGTGAAGGTCGTGTGACACTGGATGTGACATCATCCTGTCATGTGACCATTGGTGCATTGTTGCTGGTGCTGCTCTAGTTGATGTTAAATGTATGTGGGCCTAATGCTTTATGATGTTGGAATGTGGAGGTATATTTGGCCTAAAGTTGAGAAATAGGTATGTCTGTACAATTCATTGTCTGATAATGGTGACAGACATTGCCAGAAATGGTTTGGGGATGAGTTAAGGTAGAGCTTGCCCATGTGCGAATGATGTGAGAATTATGTGTAAATCTAAAGGGCTAACCTGTATTTTTATTCCCCTAGACTTGCTAAAATAGGTAGTGATCTGTGTTAAAAACCCATGTCCGTGTATTGTAAAATACCTGTATTCTTTCATCTGTGTGATTATAATAACTCATATTTATGGTCAAGTTTTGATAGCTGTTTATATAGTACTAATGTGACTAAGGGGATGGAGAGTCCATTGATATAGTCATGTGTTTTTGTAAAATTGTGCCAAACATTTTATTTGCAAGCTTTAAGTTTAACTTAAAAATATATACTCTTAAATGAAAATGTAACCAACTTATTCATATCTCAGTATCTTAACACAAGTTCTCTTTTATTTGTTATATTTGGAGTTACAATTGATGATATGAACTCAGCATTGGAACTTTCAATGGCTTTAAACGCTTTGGTGACCTTCATGTCTAGGTCAGAGGGAGCAGGTTTGGTCTGAATGACTCATTGTACATACATGTTTAAGTTAAGCCACCAAAGTCCAGTACTTAATTAACAAAGTAACGATAGAGAAATACTTGTGTTACGGTGAGATGGATTTTTTTCATCTATTGAACCTGATGCATTATCTTGATATGTTTTGATTTTATGATGAAAAGGTTGGAGGTATAAATGTGTGTGCAATATTGAAGTTGGAAAATGGCTGCAGACAGCATATTACAATATTTGAATGTGAAGAATATTTGAACTATAAGGCAAATTAGTTGTAATTGCATGTATAAATAATCAACTGCTTTAATTATACCACGATAAACAGACAGTGTATTGAAACCTCTGACAACTCCAGGCTTCTGTAAGCCCTTAATTCTGTCTTTTCGTATTGCAGAGTTATCTGCTCTTGTGAGCAGGTATTGATTGTTACGTCGTTAGTTTGTACGAGAAAATTACGTTGTTTTCTCAAAAATTTATGACTTTACTCTCACAAACATCTGACGTAACCATCAATACCTGCTCACTAGAGCAGATAACTCTGCAATGCGAAAAGATGGAATTATGTGTTGAAGACCATTTTCACCGCCTTCTGTTAAACTACGTCAATATGAAGAAATTCATTACATCATATAATTTAAAAATTACAAGAAGTTGTTGCTTATTTATTCAACAAACATTTTTACACGATGCTTTTTCAAAACCAGTTCTTATCAGTACATGGGTGTGACCACCCGTATTTATACATGAGAGATCTGTAGCTATCAGGGTATTGTAACCAGATGTTGTAGCTTGTGTTAGATGTGGACACCTGATAAACATGACGACTCCATTAAAATGAATGTTTCGTAATGGAACGAGCTCAATGAATGTAGTGTTCAGCATGGAATGTACTTTATCTGAACATCAAATGTTAGTGAGACACTGAAGTGGAGCTACAAGTTAACCATGTTTATATTTGAAAAGTGAATATATATATGTTTTCAATGTCTTGAATTGACTGCTACATTTTCATTAGTTGAATTTATTTGAGAAAATGTATTATGTTGTTGGAATTCGCTCCTCCAATGATGTGTTCTGTTCAGGATGTGTGACTATTGTGCTAACTTCATGACTTGTAAACATATATCTTGTTGATTACAGATGAACAATGTATATAGTTATATATATATGTGAACATTATACCTACCACACATTACTTGTAAACATAACTTCATTTTGAGTGAATATTTTACCTGGTTGGCTGTAGTAACAATGTTACTATTCAGCACTAACTACAGTGTACCTACTAGTCAGTTTGAGTTACAATGTTACTGATCAACGTCAGTTACAATGTATCTGTCAACTCTGGTTACAATGTTACTGATCAACGTCAGTTACAATGTATCTTTCGTTATAGTTGGTCTAGTTTTAATGTATCTTGTTAACACTAGTTACAATGTAGCTAGTCAATGCTAGTAATATGACAGTACCATATTTGATGGTAGTTACAATTAAATGTTTTCTATTGAAAACTAGACAATGTAAGTTGTCTACACAAAATATATTGTAACAAGTGCAGGTCAACACTAGTTATGATGTAATTAAATGTTGGCAAAACTAGTTAAATGTAACTACTACATGTTGTAAAAAACAATTATGATGTAACTGATTTACACTAGTACATAACAAGTTCTAAACTAGGACAGTGTAACAAAGTAATACTAGGACAATGTTACTAAGGATCACTAGGACAAAAGACAATTTACAGTACATTAGAAAAATGTAACACTAATAAGGACGGTGTAACTGGGCAAAACTAGGACAGTGTAAGTAACCAACACTAGGATAGTGTAACTGGGCAACTTTAGGATAGTGTAACTAGGCAACACTAGGACGGTGTAACTAGGCAACACTAGGACAGTGTAACTAGGCAACATTAGGACAATATAACCAGTGTAACTAGGCAACACTAAGTTATGTAACTAGTGTACAATAGTACAGCGTAACTAGGCAACACAGGGAAAATGTATGCACTCATTTACCACCGCATGTATATGTATTGGGCTTTCATGTCACCCACTTGTACTTTGTTCTAAACAATAAATGCAAACCTGATATACAATACACTGTGTTTTTGTTCTTACACCTTTCAAAACTTTCTGATCAAATTTTGCAATGTACTATACATCTTTATATTATATATATAGCATCCCAAATCCATTTGCGAAAAGAGATGTTTGTCGATAATTAAAATGTGAGTGTGATACGGAGACACAAATATGCCTTTCATTTGTGGCAGGGTTCAATTGTACATAAGATTAAGGTCGCCTTCTAGCTTCGAGCTAGAGGGAATTTCCCTTTAGCTCAGTGGTAGAGCGTCCGACTAGGAACCTGGAGATCGAGGGTTCGATCCCCGCTGGAAGCACACTATTCTCTTTCTTGTTACACATTTGATATTTTGTTCCCCCCGTGGCATACTATGGTATATTTAAACATCAAATTTATAGGACGGTCTCTACGATATGATTTGGTTGTTGAAATAGAAGTTTGTAGACTTCCAAATCATGGTATGTAATAACTTGCATCAATTTCTAGCTTGCCTGGTGCAAAGGACTGCTGAGCTGATGTTTTGGTGTACCATCTGTTGTCCATCAGAAACGGATCTAGCCCAACCAGTGGGAACTTACTCCATGGATCATAATTTAACCCAGGCACTATACTGCTAAACTCAGGATATCTGTTACCAAAAAACCTTTAAAGTGTTCTTGGGACCTAGGAACCAATTGTATAAAAAAAAGGAGGGTTGCTCCCCTTGGGGCTCTGAAGGGCAATGCCCAAAAGGGGATAATTTGGGTGTTCAAGTCTTACACCTGTAAGATATTCTTATTTTAACCAAATATGTTATGATGCAACTTTAGACCATTTAGGAATCAAATAATATATCAAGGAAGGATGTTGTCCCTCTTAGTGCTGAGAAGCCCAAATAGAAATATATTGCAATAAATTTGCATATACCGGTATTCAAGTGAGTGATACAGGCCATCCAGACCTCTTGTTTTATCAATACTTCTGATGGAACAAGTTAATCTCTCTTACCTTATTGTGACTTTAATACCTGATGCTTCTTCATAATTGTAATGCAATGAGGCAGTAGGCTCTTGCACTTTTTAATCCTGTTTGGTGATGTCACCATTCCAATTTAATGATGTATCACTAAAAAGGATTGAATACATTAATTTGGAATGAATTTGTGATCTTTATGAATTCACTATAGTAAAGTGGTATTATCAGTTTAACACTGATTCAAATAGGTGATATTTCAGAAATTCAAATTTTGAATAGGTGATATATCACTTATTGAATGACCAATATCATGCATGTGATATCTGTGAGCTACTGAATCATTGACATAACCTGTTACATGAGTGATGTCACATATTGATTGAGTGAATTACCTATTGAATTGGTGATCATTGCCTATTGAATGCAAGAAATCACCTGCTGAATGAGTGATATCACCTGTTGATTGAGTTATATCACCTAATGAGAGTGATTTCACCTGTTGATTGAGTTATATCACCTACTGAGAGTGATATCACCTAATGAGAGTGATATCACCTGTTGATTGAGTTATATCACCTAATGAGAGTGATTTCACCTGTTGATTGAGTTATATCACCTAATGAGAGTGATATCACCTGTTGATTGAGTTATATCACCTAATGAGAGTGATTTCACCTGTTGATTGAGTTATATCACCTAATGAGAGTG
>JAUMHH010149298.1:5329-19788 GCA_032359455.1 Chlamys rubida | reverse complement strand
CTCTGGTATTTTCTGTCATAGTTTATGGTATTGTCTGTCACACTCTCTGGTATTGTCTGTCACAGTGTCTTGGTTCCTCTGTCACAGTCTCTGGTATTATCTGTCACAGACTCTGGTATTATCTGTCATAGTCCCTGGTATTGTCTGTCACACTCTCTGGTATTGTCTGTCACAGTCTCTGGTATTGTCTGTCATAGTCTCTAATATTGTGTGTCACATTCTCTGGTATTGTGTTTCACAGTCTCTGGTATTGTCTGTCACGGTTTCTGGTATCCTCTGTCATAGTCTCTGGTATTGTCTGTCACGGTTTCTGGTATTGTCTGTCACACTCTCTAGTTTTGTCAGACACGGTACATGGTATTGTCTGTCACTGTCTCTTGTATTATCTGTCACAGCCTCTGGTATTGTCAGACACAGTACATGGCATTGTCTGTCACACTCTCTGGTATTTTCTGTCATAGTCCCTTGTATTGTCTGTCACAGTCTCTGGTATTGTCTCTCATACTCCCTTGTATTGTCTGTCACGGTTTCTGGTTTTGTCTGTCAAACTCTCTGGTATTGTCTGTCATAGTCTGTTGTATTGTCGGTCACAGTCTGTTGTATTGTCTGTCACAGTCTATCATACTGTCTGTCACAGTCTGTGGTATTGTCTGTCACAGTCTCTCATACTGTCTGTCACATTCTCCGGCATTGTCTGTCACAGTCTCTCATACAGTCTGTCACATTCTCTGGTATTGTGTATCACAGTCTCTGGTATTGAATGTCACAGTCTCTGGTATCGTCTGTCACAGTATGTGGTATTGTCTGTCACATTTTCTGTTTCTTTAGTCTGTCACAGTCTCTGGTATTGTCTGTCACCGTCCCTAGTAATGTCTGTCACCGTTTCTAGTATTGTCTGTCACAGTCTCTGGTATTGTCCGTCACAGTCTCTGGTATTGTCTGTTACAGTCTTTTATACTGTCTGTGACAGTCTCTGGTATTGTCTGTTACAGTCTTTTATACTGTCTGTGACAGTCTCTGGTATTGTATGTCACCGTCTCTGGTATCGTCAGTTACAGTCTCTGGCATTGTCTGTTACCACCTCTGGTATCGTCTGTCACAATCTATGGTATTTTCTGACACAGTAACTGGTATTGTCGATCACAGTCTCTGGTATTGTATATCACAGTCTCTGGTATTGTCTGTGACAGTTTCCGGCGTTGTGTGTCACAGTCTCTGGTGTTGTGTGTCGCAGTCTCTGGTATTGTCTGTCACAGTTTCCGGCGTTGTGTATCACTGTCTCTGGTGTTGTGTATCACTGTCTCTGGTATTGTCTGTCACAGTCCCTGGTATTGTCTGTCATAGTCCCTGGTGTTGTCTATCACAATATCTGGTATTGTGTTTCACAGTATCTAGTATTGTCTGTACCAGTCTGGTATTGTCTGTGACAGTCTCTGCTGTTGTCTATCACAGTCTCTGGTATTGTCTGTGACAGTCTCTAGAATTGTCTGTCACAGTCTCTGGTATTGTCTGTCACAATATCTGGTATTGTGTATCACAGTCTCTGGTATTGTCTGTCACATTCTCTGGTATTGTGTTTAACAGTCTCTGGTATTGTCTGTAACAGTCTCTGGTATTGTCTGTCACAGTCTCCTGTGGTGTGTTTTACAGTCTCTGGTGTTGTGTATCACAGTCTCTGATATGGTCTGCCACAGTCTCTAATATTGTGTTTCACAGTCTCTGGTATTGTGTTTCACAGTCTCTGGTATTGTCTGTCACAGTCTTTGGTATTGTGTATCACAGTCTCTGGTATTGTCTGCCACAATCTCTGGTATTGTGTATCACAGTCACTGGTATTGTGTATCACAGTCACTGGTGTTGTCTGCCACAGTCTCTGGTATTGTCTGCCACAGTCACTGATATTTTCTGTCACAGTCTCTGGTATTGACTGTCACATTCTCTGGTATCGTCTGTCACAGTCTCTGGTATTGTGTATCACAGTATCTGGTATTGTCTGTCACAGTCTTTGGTATTGTCTGTCACAGTCACTGGCGTTGTGTATCACATTCTCTGGTGTTGTGTGTCACAGTCTCTAGTATTGTCTGTCACAGTCTCTGGTATTGTGTATCCCAGTCTCTGGTATTGTCTGTCACAGTCTTTGGTATTGTCTCTCACAGTCTTTGGTATTTTCTGTCACAGTCTCTGGTATTGTCTGTCACAGTTTCTTGTACTGTCTGCCACAGTCTTTGGTATTGTGTATCACAATATCTGGTATTGTCTGTCACAGTCTCCTGTGATGTGTTTTACAGTCTCTGGTATTGTGTTTTACAGTCTCTGGTATTGTCTGTCACAGTCTCCTGTGTTGTGTGTCACAGTCTCTGGTATTGTGTTACACAGTCTCTGGTATTGTCTGTCACAGTCTCTGGTATTGTGTATCACTGTCTCTGGTATTGTCTGCCACAGTCTCTGGTATTGTGTATCACAGTTTCTGGTATTGTCTGCCACCGTCTCTGGTAATGTGTATCACAGTTTCTGGTATTGCCTGCCACAGTCTCTGGTATTGTGTATCACAGTTTCTGGTATTGTCAGTCACAGTCCTTGGTATTGTGTTTCACAATCTCTGGTATTGTCTGTCACAGTCTTCTGTGATGTGTTTTACAGTCTCTGGTGTTGTGTATCACAGTTTCTGGTATTGTCTGCCACAGTCTTTGGTATTGTGTATCACAGTCTCTGGTATTGTGTATCACAGTCTCTGGTATTGTGTTTCACAGTCTCTGGTATTGTCTGTCAGTTGCATGAAGTTTCTTTTTACATGATATTGTCTCGGCGAGTACAAGCAACCCACATGACGTCAGTTTGTACAGAGCCACTTTCTATATAGACAGGACATTTTACGTAAGCGATATAAACCCGCAGTATCACATCAAGTGCTAACTCTAAGTTCCTCTCCGGTGTATCACCCCAAAACGCTCGTAAACAACTTTAATTTAATTGTCCGTGGACTTTCCTTACAGTTGTCCATTTTTAGGCTGAGAACGCAGATTGGTGTTACGTAAGCTACAAAGCAAACGCTCGCAAGTGTTCCGTACAACTAATATCAGCAATTCCTTATTGACTTGTATCGTTAGAATGGCATAAACACACAGAAGTGTTTTCGAAACCCAGATATATCAGTATCTCCGAAGTGCTTGTAGTACAATTAAAACAATAATGACGTTATTTGTATACGCGTTGCAGGCTAGAGACGGTGGTTTTACATGACGAAGGAGTATATTGAAGTACAGGTCGCACGCGCTCATAAATACTCCAGACAAATAACACTCGTCCTTTCTCATTAATTTCCGTTTTGCAGCATGAGCAAGAAATTTGAAATCGTTTAAAAATATCTCCATCGTTAAAGACCAAAAAAGTCTAAAGCAACGAGAGAATATTTAACAGATCAAGTGTTGTTTTTGTTTTCATTACATCATGTGAACATGCATTGCATCCAACATGGCTTTTCTGCGCATAGGTAAAGGAAAATCTTCCACTGACGAAATATAGAATTTTTTGCAATGTTTAATGTAATCTTTATAACTAGCCAGACATCAAAATGTCGGTGACTTCTGTTGAATGAGATCAGATAGCTGTACACAAGTTAACCAAGTGGGGAGGATTTACACATAATCGTTATCAGTCTTAGCGTTTATGGTATCAAGGAGACATTAGACCGCCATCCAACCACGTGGGAACAATTCGTCTTCAATTACACGCTTTTATTCTCCGCTGGATATTCAGAGTCAATCGAACACTTGGGTATCATTAAATCAGTTTCCATCAGGCGCTCTGAACATTTCAATGTAAATTGACTGGTCAGCAAAAATTTAAGAGATGCAAATTTTTCGACGGGAAAGAGAGAAACAACTATTGATGTGTAAATAGAAAAAAATTCAAACAAAAGTCTGTCTAACCTCAAAGTAGAAACAAACGCACTCTAAGATCGACTTGATAACCCCTACTTTGAGGCTTGCATCAAAGAAAACTACTTTAATATTAATGTCTAGGTATTGATGAAGCTAGCACGGTCAGGTAAGGGAGAGAACTCCACGTAAATCGGGTCAGGGTGCCAATCAGTGTTCCGTTACAGGTAATCGATCGGTAATAACGCTCAACTCAAAATGTTATAGTGATTGTATCGCGCATGGCTGTCAATGCTGGGGAAACTTTTCTTTTGAAAAGAACCGTGTTATCACATTAGATCTCATCAAAACTCTCGTTGGTAAAGTAACGTCATGCACATTTTAGTCACGCGTTGTCACGCACTTACTGAAGTTGCAAAAATTGTTAGGTCACAGTTAAAAAACATGATTTATGTTTGTGAAAAAAGTATTTAATGATAAAACAAGATACGTCATAGTAAGTTTGTTATTCGTTTAGCCAATTACGATACAATATTTAATATTCGTAGCTGTATCATCCGAAACGAGCGATAACTCTGACAGTTTTAAAACGAAGCAGTTTGTATGTTCAATTAGGAAACATGTTTTGGAACGTTTGAAAGCAGTGCTTACAAATGTGACACACACACAATTCCTTATACGGTGGTTTATTTTGAAATGTAAAGTTTAGATCCATCTATCATATTGGCATTGTTCTATTTTAAAACAGTTTTACATGGCGTATATTTTTATTTTTTACTCAATTAGAACTCAATTAAATTATCAAATGTTGCGTGTTACATTTGTCAATGAAATTCAAAAGGTTTAAGTTGTCAGTGCGTATGAAAGTTTGCCTGATTTCACATCGTCTAGTCAGCATTCATCAGTACACAACAGTAGAAAGTCGTTTGTATATATACCGAAATAATTAAATATCTAAAAATGTTGTATTCAGAATAATTTATTTCCTATAAGGCCCATAACAACGAACATTTGATTGAGGACTATATTTGTCATTACTTTCTTTAAGTAGGAAGGCAGTTTAGCCTTACACAAGCCCCTTGTACATGTATTAATAGAACTTGTTCATTGAAATACAAGCATTGGGGATTGGTCTGGTCGATTTCACGGGGCGATTCCCAATTAATTAAGTTTGTCTCAAGATAAACAAAATGTATCACCCCATGAGTTCGACAAAAGAAGTATTCATTTCTGGAGTAAACAAATTATTTTTTTCATTAGTACTGGACGTACAGCTATCATTAAAATACATTTGTGTGCTTTTAGCCTTAAGTATGATTTCTTATGGTGCGCACAAACGTCCTATCTTCAAATTCCACAGTTGCTTTCGAAATTTTGCTAACCCTTATCTCATAAATATATCACTCTTAATACATGTACATGTATTCAACTTGTAACATATCTGTCACATTGTCTCTGTCATTCGTATCGTCACTATTGTCACTGTACTTCATTATACAGGTCAATGTTGAGAGACGATTAAGAAATTCTGGCCGATAATTTTAAACAATGCATTTACCTTTTTTTCTTGCATAAGAGTACATTTTTTTCCGGAGTTTCTTGTAAAATAAAAGAATAAGAAGAGAAAAAACAAAGACTTGTGTCTCTTTAATAAAAGCGTTGATTAAGCTTACCTGTAATGACGTGGACATCTGACACGTTTTCTGGGGAGAGACTGACCGCCATGACGTTCATTTCGAAGGCTTCCCTAAGCTGAGCCTTGCGCCGGGCTGATCCGCACAGTCGGTGTATGCCTACCACTTCCAGGCCACGTCGTTCGATCTCGTCCACACATTTCTGTATCAGAATCGGAACATTCCTCAACGCGATTTCTCGTTTAATTACTGTTTCCAGGTCAATACCGAACACACCATTTTTCCGGGGAGAAGTAAGTCTTTGAAAGCACACAGCTGGATCACGGTATAGAAAAGTGACATATAAAAGACCTTTGGGTTCCATTTTCAACGCGACGCTTTTTTTCCCACTTCCGGTAATGTAACTAGGGAGCATCACGGTACCATGGAAACAGAGACGATGTTTATAATTTGGATCCCAATTGTATATAAGAAATGACACATCTTTAGCGTCCTCAAGTTCAATATCAAATGCTTCGTCCCAATCAAAATTTACAGCACCTGTTCTTATCATGGTTCTGGCCTTGTTCATGGAGTCCACAGAGACAACACAGTAGAGATCTCTAAGGGACATCTTAGAAGATTTTAGACCTTGTCCCGATAAAACGTGAATTCCAAGAATCCCATTTAGACCGGAAGTTCGAGATAACTCTATCCGTCTTCGCATATCTGCCCTGTAGAATTCGAATTCACTATATGCTATTTGTAGAGGTTTTTTAACCAATTGTAAATCTTTAAACCTAGAGGAGGGCCGAGATATAGTCTTGCCATCTCTGTCTATCGTTTTGGCTCTACTTTCAACCGCGCTTGAGGTAGATAAAGAAGCAGGTATTCCACCCCGAGATACCTGATGGTAACCGGGCATTAGTCTTTGGTCATGCGCATGGGAGGTCTCTGTTGTCTCAGCCTCGCTTTGATATGTCCTATACTGATGGAGTGCGTCTGCGCTATGTTTGCGCACAAGTTTTGTATGAGCAGGAGTCTGCGTAGATGCTGCCTTACGAGCGAGAGTAGGAGATATTGTTTTTGGTCCCTGGGGTACTGGCGGTTGACGAGGAGTACATATATAACTATAGTCATCAGAATCACTCGTTGGTACTTTTGGGACTGCTATCTTCGGTGTTTGTACACCTGAAATGAAATAATATATATCATTAAAATATATGCGTTTAGTTTGCTAAGTATTTTTGCGTCTTCGCAACATATGACGGCGGCAGACACTGTTAGTGGAACCAAACATTAAAACATCGATATACTGTCCCTTGTTTCCTTTGCCACCTCGTTTGCCACCAACTATTTTGATGTCCCTTATTCTTAAGAATTCTTTCTACAGTTCCTTCAATTCATCACCAAATCCCCTTATACTGACAAAAGTTTATGGACAAAGGGTAGCAATATTCACGGGTAGTAGGATCAACGCATGACGTCATGTGACGGGGTTTCAATTGATAACGGACCTGATATATGACGCCATATCACGACGTTGCACACTACAAGTGTACTTGTATAGAGCGCTCTCTAACTGAAATGTGAGATTTTGGTTTTTGGTAATGATGTCAGACCGACCTATCCAGGATCATGTTCATCGAGGTGCCCACGCATATCGCTCCTATACAGAGTATTAAACAGTTTCGAGAATTACAATATATTATACATATCTGTGTTAATATCAAGGTTAAAACAAATTTCGAAATCTATGGTGATGAAGCGCCACGGACGATATGAACAAAATAAATATTCCACTAACTGTACCCATTAGACAGACCAGGTGTCAGATCCAGCATCTTCCCTAGTCGCAACTTAAACTCTTTAAATCCATTTTTGATTATGACCTTACATATATACCGAAGCTGTGTTTTTTCTGACGGTGTTTAACGACAGTGTTAAACATCATACGTTCGTTTTATTATTTATTTATTTTTTATTTCGCAAAACAAAATCCCCAAAAATGTAAATGTAACAAAAACTTATATTAAGCTAAACATGCTTTGAAGAATTCACAAAGCTATGTAATAATTCACGGAAACATGATATAGGTTTATGAAACAGGAAAGCAAGCCTCGGAATGGCACCCAAGAGACTAGACACTGTCCTCGTTGTCAATCAAGCATTTCGTAAACGAACGGTTCGAAGGACGACACCACAGCGGGATGCGCGGGAACAGTAAAATACAAGTGTAGCAGACGATGAAAACACTCGTGATTGCCCTAAGAGATAAGGAATGAAATTCTAATCCAAGCTGTTTCCCATCTAAGTGATCTGATAAAGCGGTGTGTATTCGTCACCCGAACATGTAGTGGGTGTAAGAAACGAGTAAAGACGAGAATAAACGATGATTATAATTGAAAAAATGTGTCAAATGCTTGGGGATCCAAACTTGAAATCATCGACGGTGGTTAACGCATGGTATACGGGACTTAATTAGGTGTATTTTGAGAGAAAAAAGATCAGACTGAATCCTCTCACTGTGCCTTTTTTGTCAGAAATAGTTAGGTCCCAAATAATGTGCATGTACTGATGGCGGACGTACGACTTTGCCAATTTTAAAACGATAATTGGGCTCAATTATTTATATTCTGAACAAAAAATCATACTGAATCTTCTGTTCCTTTTTGTCGAGAAATCGAACGTTTTCGAGAGTGTAGACAGGTTTCAAATGATGTGCATGTATTTGATGGCAGACGTATGCATTCTACCGAGTGAAATTGAAAGATTCTTTGTCAATGTTAAAACGATAATTGGTCTCAATTTTATTTGCTGAAAAAACACACTGAATCTTTTGCTCCTTTTTGGCAGGAATTTGAACAGTTTAAGAGGTAAAGTAGGTCCCAAATAATGCGCATGTATAATTAATGGTGTATGTATGATTTCTACCGAGCGAATCAGGAAAATTCTCGGTCTATTTTAAACAATCTCGTTTCAAAATTTCTACATCCGGATCCGGGAAATCGGTTCCTGAACTGATGATGAGAAATAGAGTTGGTTCTCGATCTGTCATTGCCCAATGGCAAGTATAAACTATAGGAGAGTGGAATCTGAATATGGCGCCAAGGTGGAGGGGAGACGGTGTCTGTCGAACACTCGCTGCCCTGATACTGTTATATTTCATGATATAAGCAATTCTGAAACAGAGGCAAAGCGATATTTTGTAATTTCCTTACAATATAGTTACATCATGTGTTGTAGCTCTGCAGTAAATGGGCGAGTACACGTTATCGACGGACTATTTGTCTAAGGTATCCATGTCTTCAGCATCCTTCTGTGTCGATTACGCTCAGACTCCATTGATCGAAACACTACAATCACTCCATCTTTGCGATAACGCATCATCTCTGGAAATGATCGCGCCCTAACGACTTCACTTCAAAAGTCCAAAAACTACCGAGCCCGTATTCATGAAACCGTTTTCAGGCTCAAGCATGGATTTGTGCTCAAGCCTAATTTCTTGTTTCGGTTAAAAATTGATGAACAAACATATTTTGTCAATGATTCGGAAAACATTTGAAGATTCTGTAAGCTGAATATTGCTTTCATTGTTTACCTTTGTCATCGTTTGACATGGTTTGAGCACAGAATCCATGCATGAGCATGAGAATAGTTTAACAAATACGGGCCCCGATCATATATCCCGTTCTGTAACATACGTTATTCTTACAAATGTCGTCTCAGATGAAAACTGATAAATGTTCTAAATAAGACAATATTTAAATTTGGATTATAACTGTACTTTTGCATTAAGCGATGGTCAACGACGTTCATAATGCAAATGATATCTGACAAATCAAACAAAATTAAAGGGGAAAAAACTCTCCAAGGAGTCCAATACATGCGTCATTCGACTCAGATATCGTTCATGATTTCCCAAGGCCCGTGTCCAAAATTTAATCCTATAAACAAAATAGCTGTTTTGAAGTGTTATATGTAAAACGTTTAAAACACGGGATACGAACACGTATGTGTTATCGATTGCTATGTCCCCCGGGCCCGTATAGTTCCTCAGTCACACTAATACCCCCTACTATACCCCTGTGCTACATTGTAACTGGTGTATCACCCATATGGAGCTCCAATAAACTTGATGATTGGCCAATACTGCTAAGGAGCCATTGTGTACCTGATGTTTTGCTTAATCTCATATAGGGCATTCGCTCCGTTGTAATTACTGACAAAATAACTTATGGGGTTGTTGCGCTTATCGAAGTGACAAGGGAATCTCCTTATAGAGCCTCAGTGCACGTGATGACTGATTCATCCCACTATGGAGCTCCTGTATCTTGTTTTATAATCCATGATGATCGATAAACACTCCTATTTAGCCCCTGTGTTCGTTTAACAACCCATATGGAGCCTCAGTACGTTCTTATAATATCTGACCAACACTAAAATGGAGCCCCTTGTACTCGGTGATATATAATCAAACCACTGTACTCGTCATGACTGATAAACACCCTTATGAGCCTCTTGTACTCGTCATGACTGATAAACACCCCTATGGAGCCTCTTGTACTCGTGACGACTAATACCCACCCCTATGGAGACCCTGTATTCGTGTGATTACTGATACATGTATTTACCCGTGTAGACCCCATGACTCGTAATGACGGATAACCATCCCTATGGAGCCCCTTTACGCGTGATTACTGAAAAACACCCCTATGGAGCCCCTGTACTCGTGATGGCTGATTAATACCGCTATGAAGCCCCTAACTCGTGATAACTGGTAACCACCATATGGAACCCCCTGTACTCGTGGTGACTGATAAATACCCCTATGGAGCCTCAGTGCTCGTGATGACTGATAAATACCCATATGGAGCCTCAGTGCTCGTGATGACTGATAAATACCCATATGGAGCCTCAGTGCTCGTGATGACTGGTGAATCACCCGTAATCCATTACACGACATGATGAAGTGCACGTCCTGAGGTGAGAGATTATCCGCGTCACATGGATTCAGCATCAGATACAGCGGCTGTCAGCAGCTGCATCTGTGTGCTGGAATTTTAACCTTTGACTTCCAGAGCTTAAATCCCAAACCGTGGGAGTAGCTTGTAGAAATTAGAAAAGATATTTCATTATTATTCTGTGACACATTCTTCGTTTTAGATATTAACTTGTGTGCTAAGAATCCAATCAGTAGAACACAATGTTTAAAAAAAATAGCATTGCTTTAATATATGGAATTAAAATAACAAACACGTTGAAAACAATTCATTAATTAAAATGAGTGTGTTTCAATAAATCATAATAAATATAAATCACTTTTCTCAGGTCTGAAAACCCGATATAGTGTGAATTCTACGTAGGAGGCACAAGAGCAGAAATCAGTCTTGGGAATGCTTGCACAGAGCATTTCATTGATTCCGTTTTGTTGTAAATTCCGTCACTGTAAACATATAGGCCGTTACATGTACATGTCTAAGTCTTCATGTGATCTTTGAATGTGAAAGGTGAAGAATATAAAATAGCCACAAATGTATGTAGTTTATCAGCCGAGGAGGCGAGATTATATCTGCTTCACAATCAACGTCAATAAGTCTTGATTCCATAGTGTGCGTTCACAATGCCTCGGTTTAGTGGTGTATTCATAAGGTTATATATATATATAGATTTATTGGTCTCCAACGCCAGATTCAAACA
This sequence comes from Chlamys rubida, assembly GCA_032359455.1. NCBI lineage: Eukaryota > Metazoa > Mollusca > Bivalvia > Pectinida > Pectinidae > Chlamys > Chlamys rubida. The sequence continues at coordinate 8,597 of JAUMHH010149298.1, read as the reverse complement.
GATCTTAGTGTGTCATTACTTTATGATCTTGTAACAAAGACATGACACCAAAGTCGTCAATAAATCAAGAAAGGTTCCGAAAAAACGCCACAAAACGCTTGTCGAAATCACGAAAGAAATGCAACAAAGATATTTGTGGTTTTGTTTTCTGGTTGTTTGTTTTTATGTGTTTATAAAACAGTGTTAAGCAGAAATGAAGAAGGTCGCCGACAAACAATAGAGAAAATAGCAAGAAAAAATATTTCTCAATAATTACAATGGGAACATCAAATCTGCAGTGATCTCTGCACGTCCCGAAGGAGAGGGAATAAAACAACGCCCCTTTCTACTTAAGGAAGCAAACAAGGTGCTTCGTATCAACATATTGGTATGTGTGCCAATTCTATTTTCCAATTGGAAAGCGTACGGGAAAAAAAAAATAGACAGATAGCCAAAGCAATATATCAGCAATATAACAACTTCCGGTTACATAACAAGTCCCAATTTCCCGACTGTAATGCAGACTTTTACTGAAGTGTACATGTAATCTGTCATTTCCCTGATAGATGATCAGTAATCTATCTTTTTATTGATTACATATGACACATTTTCTTTTATAAAATTTTAAAACCAATTAAAACTTTGAACATGAAGTATGACTTGTCACAGAATAAATTTAATCAATTGGTGTTTTTATTCTATTTTTTATTTAAATTCTTTTTTTTATATTATTTTTATTTATTTATTAGTATTTTTTTAGCTGAATTACTCAGCCAATATCAATCAGGTGACGACAACCACACGTGTCTTATTAACTCGACGCAACCCTGTACGATAGCTAAAAAAACACAATTCAGTTGCCAGCTCTCTCATTCCTTTACGACAGAAGAAAACCGAGTTGCTTCCAAGCTTTCCTAATCCCTTAAAAATATATTTCCCATGTACAAACCATACGCTGACGGGAATCAACAATGATGGTTCCCAGAAGCAACATGAACGATCAACACCCTGCACGTTTACAACAATATCATAGTGGCAGTTCAGCTACAATTAATTGGTGACGTCATTTTTCCAACTCGTGGCTCTCACAAACCAGTGAATGCAGTGTCGTGTGCAAACAAAAAAGACACCGGAAGTGATTTAATTGCGTTGAAAGATTTGAAGCTCTCGATGAAACCTCGGAGGATTAGTTTAATGTTTCTATAGTAAAAGTCTGTGGGCTATTGCTATTTTGAGATTTTGATTACAGACCGTTTCATCTTGCAGTTAAATTTGAATGTTGGTTATTGAAGTCGTTAACAAGCAATACACGTCTTTATATAATTAGCTGTTAGTATGGCCGCAGCCTCGCCTTCTATATCATAATGGCGTACATTTAAGGGATCTGTCATCTTCCTCAAATATGGAATTAAACGCACGCTGACATAAATAACACATGGAGTTTGGCATTATGTTAGACGAAAAAAATATAGGATATATTGTATAAAATATTTCATCTAAGATCGGACCACTGTGATCATTTTTGTCCTATTTTTTCGCTCTAATTCCTATCAAGCAGAAACAATAACACTATATAAGCGTACCGTAATGTAAGTTGATAACCACTTGTTTTATATTTTTTGGATATGAATAAAGTTATATTTTTCATATGACCCTGGCTGTTGCGAGGACGTTAATCTTCGATCAATAAAAAAACCAATTTGCGTTAAAAAAAAAAAGTATTGATAAGGATACACACCATAAAAAACAAACGAACAAACTTCTCCGAAGACGTCTGTCACGTGAACATCCATTTGAAGATGTCTTTGTGTGGAAATGATACACTCTAACACCATTTAAATAGACGTTTATTAACAAATGTATTGTTCTTAAGTTATTTTATTCATTAAAACGCAAAAAGTTTATCTTTTTAACTGCAGGAACACGTGGTACGAAATTTAGCGCCCTATTAGTACATTGGAACCGACATCGTGTTTTTTTTAGGACAACACTTTGTACTTTCGATAACAATGTAGGGTTTTTGATTTTAAGTGTTGATAAAGTTATATCTAGTATCTTATTGGACGCCAAACAATACAAACGTGGTAAATCTATCTTATAGTGTATTCTACAGAGAATCTGATACATTCGGAAACTTCTCTCATCAAAACGGTCTTTTAAATGTCGGCAATATCCTGACGTCTCTTGGTAACGCTTAAACGTTAAAAGGTGTGTGCTAACAATTACAAGCGTATCTGTGCCCCTCGGAAAGACAACTTACTTAACCGTTATATTAAAGTGGAATCGCCTAATATTTGAAGTGGGCGATTTTAAACGCATACTTAGGGACGTAAAGCAACGGACTCTTTTATTGATTTAAATAAAAATCTGAATTTTCTTACAACTTACGGAATGGATTTCATTGCCAAGATTTAGAAAAAGATTATTTCACAAGAAGCAAATACGTGGACATCTTCCGACAAATATCAAATAAATTACTGGGTCTATACGTGGCACGCTGACCCTAGTCCCGAAACTCAATTAATATTTAAAAAGAACTCCTTATTTCAATATCATTGTAATCAGGAAACACAATTGTCGATATACCTTCTCTATAATGTTCTCATGACATTCTATCGCAGTTTCAAAATACCGGTAAACAGTTTTTTCCTTAAGATATTTCATAATGCTGTATCGGAAGAAACAATATCATCTTAAAGTCAAATTCTGAAACAAGCTTTTCTCCACGGGGATGTGTAGACAAAAACAGAAAATGTATATAGTCATTTAATTTTTGTTTTGTTTTGTTTTTTTGTTTTTTGTTTTAAATTGATAAGAAGCCCAAGCTTACAAAGAGTTTATATTTCATATCGAAAGGCCATATTCGGAGCCTGAAATTATCAATCAAAAATGAATGTACAATTTGTAAACAACAATTAAGTGTCAAAAAATCAACTAAACCGCCATGCAGACTTTCTAGTTCATTTCGTTAGTTTATCAAATAAGGAAAATTAGTTGAATATTGAATACAAATATCTAAACGAAGAAATGGAGCTGTCTTCAACAAATTGGTTTCGAAAACTTTCAAATAAGTAGAAAACTGTTGAAGTTACCACTGTCAAAGAAGACAACGGGAATTAGATGACCAGTAATCAGAAATGTAGTAATTATATAAGCGGTCAGTTGACCATAATCAAAGCCATGGTTAGCTAGGTTACCGGTAACCACAGATAAAGCGGTCAGTTGACCATAATCAAAGCCATGGTTAGCTAGGTTACCGGTAACCACAGATAAAGCGGTCAGTTGACCA
>JAUMHH010149287.1:7511-17847 GCA_032359455.1 Chlamys rubida | reverse complement strand
TAATTACATTCAATGTTGTTACAGTAATTACATTCAATGTTGTTACAGTAATTACATTCAATGTTGTTACAGTAATTACATTCAATGTTGTTACAGTAATTTTTATGGAATGTTGTTACAGTAATTACATTCAATGTTGTTACAGTAATTACAGTGAATGTTGTCACAGTAATTACATTCAATGTTGTTACAGGTACTAGTAGTGAAATATGTTCCCTCATTAAGTATTAAAGATGTTTATTAAATGTATATCGAATACCTATGTAAACAGTTATAAATGACCCTGATATATTAATATAAACGCATGCATAATTGTGTATTTACATGTTTAATGGATGAAGATTGAACTAATAAATTATTTCAGATATTTATACCAAACCCATAGAGCTAGTGTATTGGCGTAGAGACAAGCACACTGCATAGGTATTGGAATATTAAGAATCTAATACAGTGTATAAATTAAGAAAATATCAAACACAGATATTGGGTAAAACTGATAAAACAACGTTAATTAAAATAAATGGTGTTGCACTTCTAAGACATCTTTCAAAACAACCAAGTCGACGTACCCTTTCGCATATGTAGTGAACAGCAGTTGGCTAGTAAGCAAGCGATTTAGTACAATTGCCAGATGTTGCAAGTGAAAACAACTTCTTACTAGACAATGTGTCACGTGCATATCATCAACTGCATTACAGGTATGTAAACATTCTACTCACAGATGTAAGAAGCTCCATCCAAATACATGTATTGCCTCTATACAAATCACACCGATAAAACTTGTTATCGTTGTACATGATTATGAGACTACATCATAACTGGGGTACCATACCAACAAGTACTGGAACTTGTCTGGCGTACATCAGTGCAGGGATAAGTGTAAATCTGCGGAAGCTAATTCAGGATAAGGCGCAACTAATCTGATGCAATTTAATAGCCGTAAAAATTAAGAATATTGCAGTTTGGTTTGTTGCGCGTCCTCCAGAGAGAGCCTGTCATGTCAGTACTGCGTTCACATATATGATACAGATCCGGGTAAAAGGATCTGATGTATACGTAAGGCGTTAGATTCAACAGCATAGTATCTCTGTATTTGAAAGGATATGTAATCCTTAGTAGTTTTTAAGGACTGGAGAGTGGCATTATTGACATGGTTTACCTGTCAACTGGCAATTTACCCCATCGCGATCACTCAGGTCGGGGTTAAAATCCCTTGCTTTTCGTCTCAAAATATCGTACCGTAATATTTGGTACAGAACAAGAGGTCAAATCTAATTGGCTGGTTAAAAATGGCGTCAGGACTTTGGGAAGCAAAAGTAGGCCTTGATTTCTACAGTTACATGCAATGAATAAAGTGAAAATGACTGTGTTCGGATCTAGAGATAACGAGATACCGATTATAATATGCACAACAGTTTCTCAAACCTCCGATAGGGATATTCCACATGATACCCCGCGCTAGATTGTTCTCACCCGGTCTGTCTGGCACCGTCCCGCAATAGTTCTTCTTTTTAACGACAGACTACATTCTTTACGCGGAAGCATTCAAACGTAGCTCTGGTAGTGAAAAGGCCATATCTATTTGAGGCCCCGGGCGAGAAACTTGTATTATATAGCGAAATTGAATCCTTTTTCGAACTAAAAAGTACAAGAAAAATATCACTTACATGCAACTGAGTGAGATCGGGTAATCTCAGTCTCGGGCTAAGATTCAAAGAACACGATCTCTTCTCAGTTACAGGTAATAACACGATCTCTTCTCAGTTACAGGTAATAACACGATCTCTTCTCAGTTACAGGTAATAACACAATCTCTTCTCAGTTACAGGTAATAAATTTTATCAATACCGAAATCAGCTGACAAATTTAAACGCTTTTAAAGTAAATCCTTGTCGAAATAACCTTAACAATAAAGCGTGTCGTTACAATTGTATGATAATGACGGTTTGGACGTTGTCACTTCTGACTATTGGTGTGTTCTCGTATAATTAGTAAGAAACTGCGTTAAATATAGTTTGTGTATAATAAGTAGAAATGACCTAATTATCGAATAATTTAGGTGCAGGCAATTTTTCGGTTGGTGTAGGAAACTTTGAAATACAATAAATTAGAAATGTGACCAAGAAACAAAGTCTTCATGTCTTCATAATTTATTTTGATTTTGTTGTTATTGACATTGAAAATCTAGAAACAAAATGGCTGTTCAGCCTAAGAGAGTCCTTCCAATGTAAAGCACACAGGGCACTGGGGATTATTTAAACAGTAACATAAGGAGGATGGTGTCCATATCTACATGTATGTAATAACAGGTATAGTATCGTTATCAGATACACCTGTTTTCGATTGTTTTAATGAGATATAATTAGAATACACAAGTGCCACCGATAAGTGCAGCAAAATGTTTACTGTGTTCGCCTCTCTGAATCGAGAAATTTAATTGGCGAAGTGGGTGCTTTCTTGCTTCATATTTCTAGTAATTATTTCTCAGTATAATTAATATATTATTTATCAGCGATATGTTCATGCAGCTTCCAACACGTGGGTAAGTAGATTCGTAAATGTGTCGTATTGCCTTGAAAGTAAGCTTTTCGTGTACATATACAACGTATATATAACATATGAAAATTCATCAAAAAAGCATGCATACTTTCTGACATTCTCAGTGGTAGCCTTAATGGATGTTAGGATCTCGTTACACAGTATATACAATTACTTATATCGTCCCGTTATAGCAAAAAGAGAAATATAAAACGTTTTATTTTTTCATCGGAGAAGAAATGAAGCGTTCAGCTATGTTTGCGCACCCGTTGCCATACATATGTAATCCACAAACCCCCAAATCAATTCAGAAATATGGGAGAAAGCGCCGATAGCGTCCGAAATTGACAGGCTACATTGTTTACACGTCCAAGCTAGGCTTCAATAACTTTTTTAACCCGTAAGTTTATCACTTATGATAAAGTATTTATATAAATCTATATATCTAGATGTGAAACGCAATAAACCAATTGATTTTATAACGGAAAAGAAATCAAGAACAAAAGGCAAACCGTTACCTCCTGAAGCGTGATGCTGACGTAGTCTCCGCTATGACAATACAAAAATAAGCCGTTAATCAACCAATTTCATTGCAAGAAGTTTGTAGAGAATTGTTGTCATTTCTTATAATTGGCCTTGAAGTCAGGTACATACAAAGCCAAAACAAAAACTGTATATAAAACTCGAAAACACGAGGATGCGTATATGTATGTTTATATAAATGTTGAACTTATATGACTGTTGGGCATTTCATGTATATGAATACTGTATGTCTTCTTTAAATACATACACTCCATCAATAATGATGATTACGTGTACGGTGACTGCACAGAGGCGTGATTATTAGTATATACAGTGAAAGGTTTTTTTGTTTTTTTTTATTAGTGGAAATTTAGGATAAATAGAGCTTAAGAATAATTTAGTAATTTATATATGACGCTGTATAAATGTTATATATTATCACCATAAATTATAAACGCAACTTGACGTCATACTCACCACGGTGACGCAATCTTGATGACCCACCAGACAAAGACCATCTGTACCCTGATCACATTCACACATCACATCTCACGAGATGTGACACAGTCATCGAGACGTAACCACAGCGGGAGCCTTTTATACACAAAACATAATCACTTAAAGCAACCACTGTCCACCAATAACCGTTCCACACCGATAACAACCTCGGGCAAATACTCACAAGAGGAACCTCGTCATAACCAAAACATGGCCTCGGAAAGTTTTATAGCAAAAGGCGCGTCACTCAATACTACAGTCAAATGCAAGAAATACACAAAGCATACTATATTCCAATACTAGAAGTAACAGAATGCCCTAATTATTAACAGCAGCACGCCTTGTAAAACGGTTTGAATGCAGATAAATAAATCTTGCGGAAGACATCCTACACTATGAATGGTGTGAGTGGTGCCCTCCAACTCTGGCCTGGACTGTGTGGGTACACGCTGACATTAGAGAGGGGGGTGGCCCAGTCCACCCCCTCCCCTCCCTCCCCTCCAGTATTGTTTACATAGGGAGCCTCTCAGTAGATAAGTATTTCGGCAATGGACTGGTGTGGAGGGTTGTTACTAGGAGGTGAGAACACTGACAGACATAGCTATGCTAATTGGAGATCATTGTAGGTAATTTGGTACTAACAACTCACACGTCCACATTAACCATCAACGGAAGCAGTAATTATTTGGCACAGAGACATGCGCAATTATCGGAAACAACAACACTGGGATTACTACGTCATCGATATAACCGTTGACGTCAGTTAGTACTTCACCTGAATTAGTATTCGAACGTTACAATGAATTTTACGTCACAGATTTAAAAAAAACAATATCTTATTTGATCATGACACTACAATGCCTGTATACTGCCGCTTACGTCAGAACTTGCAATTACAATGTAACGCCCGGCTTGACTTCAGGCACAGTCACTAGCCTGTCTAGACTAGCAGACAATATCTGTGATTTAATAAACACTACAGAGAATGATCCATTTTTGAAATAACACAATACGATTGGAAACTGCTGTAAATTCAGCAAGTATTATATCATTGACACTGTTTTGTCGTTAAAGCTATTCTAGACTATCGATGATCTACGCTTATGGCCAAGGGTTTCAACATAAAACATGCACATATCTTCCATACACTAACGAAATAAGTGTGTCTCTACCTCCTGATATGCATGTGGTCATAATACATAAACACAAAATATATAGTATAACGGTGTATTGAGAGACTGAAATCCAGTCCTACGCTGTATACATTCATTACAAAATGCACGGATTTTCATCGATTACCGACGAAAAACGATTCCCGTCTAAGTAGTGAAACACCTTCCATAAGGAGAGTCAATGATCAATGGCTATATTGTAGTGTATCTATAAAAAACCAACACAAATACTATCTCTCCTTCAGAAACAATAGCACGAACCACACTCGTCCACGTCAAGGACTTTCGCCTTTGCTATCATAGCTTCGTCGGTATTGGAACATTGTACCGTTCCATACCGCACCAGACACGGAGAGTGGAACGAACATGCATACCTATTTACTTATGACTCCTATAACTATCTTTACAAAGGGGAAAATCATATCTTTAAATGAAATTTGTCAGCATTAACTTCAGGTCATGTAACAGAAACGTATCTGTCAAATTTGAACAAACTTGACCAAAACAATTTCAGTGATAGGTCATGATAAATAAGCCAATCACAATTAACAATGACCATCTTGGAATGTTTTATTATTTTGTTTTTTTATTTATTAGAACAAAGTTTATTAGGTTTAGTTCGTGACATTTAATGAAGTTTGAACTAAATCAGCGCAATGCTTATTGAGATTTAGCTCATAATGCATCAGTCAATAGAATTCTTGGAGGCCATCTTGAATTATTTCATTTCTTTAAAATAAAACACCATTACATTCACTTAAGTTGATGAGAGAAGCATATCCATAAAGTTTAAAATAAATTGTCTCTATAGAATTCGAGTTAAAAGCTCATAATGTGCCAGTCACGCCGGGGACATGCCATACAACTCTGTTTGGGAAATGCCCATGTACGTGCCGCTCGTGTTAATGACAGAATCGCATGAGACGCTGAGATCGGCAACACTCAACATGCATAACACATGCACCTCTGCTGCTTGTCCAACTTTTTTTCGGTTTTTGAAATTCATCTCATACACTGCTGAGGTTGTCACCGTCCTAATGAGGTTTGTGAAAACAACAATGGAAGTGTTCTGTTACCGCTGTCTGACAGGAATAGCCCCGTATGGCTGAGTGGGCCGACACTGTGTTATCACTGGTGGTCATCTATAGGGCCGTATGTCATATAAAGTCGTAGTTACAATGTATGTCATTCAATACTCCAACTGATGATTGTTCTAAAGTATGTCATTGGGATGTACAACTACCATTCAATGTTATATGATTTCATCATGAATACATCCCATACTATATACTGTTTAACTTCCCACTTGTGAACAGTCTATATAATTCCATCAATGTCATGTGTTATAATGTTATCACTGTTATGACAGAATTGTTTTAAGTTCTTTTTAAGGATCAGTGTGCCAGCAAGTTAAACTAAATTATTACCCCTGTCACTGTTGTGAAATATTCGTTTAGTTTTCAAAGGGAATATTTCACACACAAAATAATTTTGGTTACTTCATATTCCATGTAGTCGGGAGTCTACGGGACAAAGACGCCGACAGAAGAATAGTGAAAAAACTCCGTTGGTGGCTGAACCTACTATATATAAAGGATATTACGCTCTCAGTGGTAGACCACTTCGAGATCATAACTGATCCAACGATACCTTTACATTTTAAATGTTTATATACATTGTAATAGCACAAAGCAATTATATCAGCGGGATGGGAAACCTACTTTAGTTTATACAGCCAGTCCGAAGAAAGGGCAATCCCCTTATTTTGAGGTTAACATTGATCATGAAGACGGCTGGCTCATCTGATGTTTCCCCTTGTCTCTGTCCATACAGACGGCTCATCTGATGTTTTCCCCTTATCTCTGTCCATACAGACAGCTCAGACAACATCTCCCCTTGTCTCTGTCCATACAGACAGCTCAGACAACATCTCCCCTTGTCTCTGTCCATACAGACAGCTCATCTGATGTTTCCCCTTGTCTCTGTCCATACAGACAGCTCAGACAACATCTCCCCTTGTCTCTGTCCATACAGACAGCTCAGACAACATATCACCTTGTCTCTGTCCATACAGACAGCTCAGCTGATGTTTCCCCCTTGTCTCTGTCCATACAGACAGCTCAGACAACATCTCCCCTTGTCTATGTCCATACAGACAGCTCATCTGATGTTTCCCCCTTATCTCTGTCCATGCAGACAGCTCAGACAACATCTCCCCTTGTCTCTGTCCATACAGACAGCTCAGACAACATCTCCCCTTATCTCTGTCCATACAGACAGCTCAGACAACATCTCCCCTTGTCTCTATCCATACAGACAGCTCATCTGATGTTTCCCCTTGTATCTGTTCATAAAGACAGCTCATCTGATGTTTCTCCCTTATCTCTGTCCATAACGACAGCTCATCTGATGTTTCCCCTTGTCTCTGTTCATACAGACAGCTCATCTGATGTTTCCCCTTGTCCCTGTCCATACAGACAGCTCATCTGATGTTCCCCTTGTCTCTGTCCATAAAGACAGCTCATCTGATGTTTAATCTTGTATTTGTTCATACAGACAGCTCATCTGATGTTTAATCTTGTATTTGTTCATACAGACAGCTCATATGATGTTTCCCCTTGTCTCTGTTCATACAAACATCTCATCTGATGTTTCCCCTTGTCTCTGTCCATAAAGACAGCTCAGCCAACATCTCCCCTTGTCTCTCTGTCCATACAGACAGCTCATATGATGTTTCCCCTTGTCTCTGTCCATACAAACAGCTCATCTGATGTTTCCCCTTGTCTCTGTCCATTAAGACAGCTCAGCCAACATCTCCCCTTGTCTCTGTTCATTGATTTACCTTCGAAATGCACCAGACATCCTTTGATTTCTGTTATTGTAACAGTGTCGTTTTCATCCGTGTTCGTGCCGTTCTGTTTTTGCAATGGTTCCCCATGCTTTCTGCTGCCTTTAGTTTTTCTATCCACATGCGGTCAGTACCTGTTTTATATAGTGCATTTCTTCATCCATGTCTTCCTTGTCAATTACGATGTGTATGTATACATCCAGGAGCATGCATGCTACCTTTCTAATGCAATGGGTAGTATGACTTGATGGAGATGTTTAAGTCTCTTTATTTCTGTACACCAGCTACTTGGTAGAACAGCCATGTCTCCTAAGTGTCTTAGTGACCAAATGTGTCCAGGAAAACCCTCTTTTTCAGACGTAAAATGTATGGAGTCCATATCCTCAACTTAGTTTGAATGAGTTAATAACTTGTTTTCGTTAACTTTCTTTATTACTTTTAAGAAATCGTTCGTGTATTTTCAACAGTTTTGGACGATACGTCATTTGGTCAGTTTTGAATATGTCTTTTCGCTCCCGAAGTTCAATGAAACGTAAGCAACAAAGTTGAGAGTGGGCTCCCCAAAACCATTCCAAACCTTCGTTAGTAAATTCTACGCCTGACTGAGAAACATGTGGCGTTGAGTATAGACTCTAACAACTCGATAGAGTTGTAACAGTAAGGCTTGCTCCTTTCTTCAGGGTTTCTTCTATCAATCTCCCTCCCTAATGATGATCCTGACCGCTCCATCAATTGTTGTGTTGGTAAAGAGTGGCACTACACCATGTGAGTTTAAATGCCATCCTCTTCAACCTGATGTCAGCCAGATCAGACTCGCGATCTTTCCAGTTTTTTCACATGATTGATGTTCTATTTTTCCAACCAGTGAGCATAGGATGTCTGCCAGCCATCTTGAAACATTGTACCTCATGGAACCAGTGTATTCCACAACAGGTCGTAATTCATAACCTGCTTTGTGGGATCCTGTTTGTACAATATAAATGGAGCGTTGTCTGGTATATGGTAGGCCTGTTTGTTATGGCCTGTTCGTCAATGCTATTGCCTACATTCTTTGTGATAACGATGACCAGTGTGAGTATTTACTTGTGTGTTTGTGTCAAACGTTAAGTAATAACGGCATCTCATATGTTTTGCATTGCGGTGATGGATGTATTTTTACCATATTATGTATCATTTAACAACATTTTAACACCGAAAAGTGCCGAAATAAAGATATGTAGGCTATGAGAATTGTTATTTGCTCTTCAAATAAATAGAAATAAACAGACAGTTTCCTCAAACAAACTCTTAGCTACAGGTACAATGTATTGATAGCCATGTGTATATTACCTTTACACCCTCAGTCTGTCATACTTTATGACGATATGTATACACCCAATTAGTATTTGTCACCCAATAGGTTTTGTTAAAATACATTTACATTGTAAGTAACTATAAGCTATACTGCACTCCTATAATGTATTTACATCTTAGCTTATTGTCAGCTATCTAGTCCGAAATGACTGACCATCTCCAATTGTATCGGCGCAGTGGCATTGATTAATAAAATATATTACCTGTAACTGAGCGAGATCGAGTTATCTCAGTCGAGAGCCCAGATTCTGTAACACAATCCCAACCGAGGCGCAAGCTGAGGTTGGGATGTTACAGAATCTTAGCTCGAGATTTAATGCATTACCACGGTTATTGTAAGTTTTACTGAATTGCACATTTACACCACAACTAATTTTCAGTTTTACGACATGCTTCACATTAGGAGCAAGATAATTACTTGTCAGTGTAGAATACTTAAACCAAATAAGTATCAGTAGATCATTTTTTCAGTATTTTCAGTACCCCCAAAAAGTTCCCAGATGTTGTCATGCATTTTTAAACCCTGCGTCTACAAAAGTATTATTATTGATATTAGAGGTAGAATATGCAGAGGTATTGCCTATGTCAAATATTTAAAGGGAACGAAACAAAGTCTTTCTGTTGAACTTTATAGAGCTGACCAAATAACACCTCTAGAGTTATTAAATATTTGAGTTTAAAGGATATAAATACGACTGACCATGTGTGAAACGAAATATACTTCGATATATATAGTTTGTAATTCTTACAATGTGTATAACAGACTGAATTCGAGTGTTTATCAGTATTTTTACTGACATTGTAATACATATACGGCCCGCCTCATGACAACTCGAGTATTTCACTTGTAGTTTGTACATCTTATGCTATGTCCTCTCTTTAACGTTACAGACAGATGTTAATACAGTATACCTGCGTGTGTTTTATCATCTCAAAAAACAGTTTCGCGTCAGCCGAATCCTGCTCGATACAACTTTTAAAAATGAAATTATATAATTATTATACGATCTTTTATACCTTTTATGAATCTCCTGGTATAACTTACGCATGCAACCGCTAACTCTTACATAAACTATCCATCGACTGCAATATTTATATTGTGGTTGTAGAACATGATATTATGTAGGACACACCTAATAGGATATCGAGTATTACTCAGTATTTACATTGTAACACATTTGTAACACTGACCTAAATACACCTCAAGTATAGTACATTTACTCATTTACAATGTATGTATATAATTTATATAGGATCCCCTAGTTACACCCGGATACTACAGGTGCAATGAGAGGGCACATATATATAATTTATATAGGATCCCCTAATTACACCCGGATACTACAGGTGCAATGAGAGGGCACATATATATAATTTATATAGGATCCCCTAATTACACCCGGAT
>JAUMHH010149276.1:0-19797 GCA_032359455.1 Chlamys rubida | reverse complement strand
CATTGTAAATCAGGAGTGTTTCGGGTTAGGCAATTTTTAAGGCATAATCATGATCTTCGCTACGTTTGAAATGATGTTATACAAACATGAAATTAATCGGCTTACGCCGAAAAAATAAACTATTATCAAAGATTGTACATGTGTCTCTTACATAAAGTGCATTGTTTACTATAAGGATAGCATGTTAGATTCAGCCACGGAGAATATTTGCAAGTAAATTAGAAAACCAAAAGTAGCATAAAACAAAACATGATCTACTCTTGAATATGTTAATATGTCATAAAAAGTTCCTTTGGGTATGAAGGAGAACTTCATTAACGAAAAATACACCACCATACCCTCACCTTGTTAACAGTAAAAGTTATGCTAACATGATCAACCTCAGATAACATAACTAAACTTACATTGTTCTCTGCTCACAAAAATCCATTAAAGATAATGAATGGAAAATATTCCCACGGCAAATGTCATTAAACAAGTTGGCAGTACTCACCTACTTTATAACAGCCGGGCCTTTCCCACGTATGTCGCGAATAAGTCAGTCCTGTCAATGTATTTAAAACAAGGAAAATCCTATAGATAGTAATAATAAAATTTGTTACGTCCCTTCTTCTCAATTTACACAATGGTCCACTTAAAATCTCGGAAGTCCCCATGCTACGTTTGTTGATGCAAGTTGCAGTGTCCTGTTGTGATAGTGTTCCAGTGCCAGCTGAACGGCCCGAGCGTCAGCACCGGGCTATAAGCCTGTGGGACTCCTCCACGAATTCTTCTCGCACAGTACAGGTCACCTATCCTCCAATACACGATTTGGGTTTCCCCCCTTTCCTAGAACTCCTGCATAGCAATTCACCACACAAGCTATACTCTGTATCACTGACGTAGTCTATCGCGTGTGTCCTGACTCGCGTGAACGCTCACAAGTTGTTGCCTGTTCGTATCATAGCAGCTCCGGTGTTGTCATTGCAAGGGTTCATCTGTAAACCAATTAAAGAAGAAATTGATATGAAAATATATCTTTTGATATTGCTCGATATGGAGATGTACAAGACAGTGTTTTGACACGTGAATCGTTATCTGGTGGCAGTTACTGGTTTTATATCATGATCGGCCTGTGTTAATGCGACCGAGTGATGTTGTGTGGGAGACAGAGGGTTATCGGAGGCACTATACGAACGCTCGCCCTGCCTCTACATTGTCGTAGTAGCGTGTCCGCGCGTACCTATTGACTCTCATACGGAAACGGATAACAGGACACCGTCATCGGTTTGTAATCTCGCCTAGGAACCAAACATGAGACTTAACATGCAAACTTTAAAGGATTTGGGCTTCTGAAACATCAACAGAGAACCAAACTCAAGGCTTATTCTGTAAACTATGACGGGATACGCCAGTAATAAAACGTTATTTGTCTAATAGAGTTTGAACATAGACACAACTTGGTACTTAGATTGTTTGTTTTGACGCATCGTTCTTCAACAAATCGCCATAAACATTAATTGTAAATGTTATACACAGATTATGACGAATTATTTCTAAAATACAACCATAGTTCATAAAGTGCATCTCTTTAAAAAAAAAATCTGATAAAATAATGACGTTGCAACTAATCTTAATATAGCCAGACCTTTAATGCAATTACCTAACACGTTGCTGTGGGCAATCTCACTCTGTTTAAGAAATAACTATTATTGTTTCCCAGGTAGAAAGGAGTTTTCCTTTTACGTAGATGCGTTTAATTTTAGACGGAATTATAATTTTCTGTTACATATGTGAATTGAATATGACGTACAGTTGAATAATTTATGTACATTAAAACTTCGTGTTGTATGGAAAACAACAATTTGAGAATGTGTTTAGTTATGGAAAACGGCTATTGTTTAATTACCTTAGCTAAAGTCAGGTCAGATTGATATCATCATACGGATAACCTAATATAATGAGTTTTCTTGGTGATTTCATTTAAAAAGTTTAAACCTTGAATTTTTTTTCTTGCATTACCGAACTTTAACTTTAATAGAAATCACTTGGTTATTTAAAATGCGTTATAAAATTATGTGCACTGTTTTGTGAAAGAAATATATTTCTTGTAGTTAAATGCAAATAGATAGAGAAAGTATCGATTTCGTGTATTTAAAAAAAAGGCGAATAACCCACGCATCTAGAAGTCATTTGACAGTACAACACTGGATCCGATATACATCAATCATGGACATGCGTAATACCTAAAAACAGAAGCATATCATACATCCGACACGCTTTGACGTAAGCGACGTTTGTCTAGCTGATGTGACGTCACCGCGGGAGGTGACTAATATAAGTATGCACAATTATAGCATGACAGTCGGGTGATGGCTGCATCCGGTACACAATCTGTTAATGTAAACTTGTATACATGTACTTATTCGTTTAAGTGGTGCAAACAACATGCAAACTTCCCCTTTATGACAAAATGTTTGTAGCGTGACATTTTTACCGATGTAAACGGCCCTGTTTACACCATAATAACATTTGATGCCATTTTCTTTCCTAACTGAAGTATAAACACTCAGAGTGAGACGAAATGTGCTGTTGACGGCAAGTTAGGAAAGCCTCATCACTCCCAGATCATCAGACACGATGCCAAGCGAATGTGATTACACTGGGATGTCTGGGCTCGAAAATAGGTCGTTACAGGTATAGTGCATGGTTCCATCACTAAAGATGTATGGAATGTTTATCACTGGACTATTGGTCCAGTTGCCCAAAGTATGGTCAACACGGGCAATATTTTTCAGAAAACTGCGCCAGCCATTTTTTGAATTATACTGCTTATTTATACATTTAATTAGAAACAATTAGGTAGTATTCACCACTGACTAAAAAAAATTCTTAAGCCTTTGCTTGCTCGGAGTTCCAAAACAGTTCGAACAGACACTATAAGATATACTCAGCATTTCCTGGTTCAAAAGTTGTCAAATGTTTCGCACCTACACAATCAGGTAGTTATTTTTAAAATTGTCAACAGGGAATAACCAAAGCGTCAAAAGTACTAAAAGGACGCTAAAAAAAGAGAGGCATAAATGAAAATAAAGATTCCAGAACTAAACGAAAGAGACCCTTTACCTTTCTTAGCCTCGGTATGGAATTCGATGTGTTCATATACATTGTTATAACTTTGAAACTTCGGACATTGTACTCTGTTCCATCTCATTAACTTAATGACTTAAAATTCAAAATTTGCTCGACCCGTTAGAAATGGAAAGTTATTTTATTTCAATGAGCGTTGATAATTGTATATGTGTGAATAATTTGAAACTTAAAAGTATTAGTGACTCAACATTAAACCATTAAAACACTGACGGACAATATCACTAGGCCGATTACTTAAAGCAATTCTCCAATTTGATTTTAAAAGTTTTGGTTCTACTTTTTCGATTTTGCTGAAAATATTCATATTCTGTGTGTATTATTTGATGGCAAAGAGTTTGAAATCTATCACTTTTGTTTAGTTTTGGTTGTCAATACACAAGACAAAACATTCTACGAGAATACCGAGGTGTAGACAAAAACCGTTAATAGAACAAAAAAGAGATGAAACTATAGCAACAAATACACACGTGATGATTAACACTGAAACCCTCAAAAACTGCATTGAGATTAAAAAAAGTGTTAAAAATATGAACAAAACGATGATACAAAAATTAAAGGACAGAAAGAAAGGAGTCATCAAATCAAATGGAAAGACACAATTGACTTAGGTTAGGTATGCGTGATCTGCAACACTGTATGTAGCACCTGTTATGATGTCATTGGTAAAAATCAGCAAAGATTATATATATATATGCAAGACCACACACTTGTGCTTCTCTAACGAATCAGAAAGCACGAGTTTATTGCACGGACGAATATATATACGTCCGCACAATAAATGAGTGCTTTCTGATTCATTAGAAAAACACAAGTGTGTGGTCTTGCTTTTATCAAATACCTTCCGTATTTGGTAGAGATCGATACTAATATTTCATTAACTTTTATATTTTTTGCAAATATCGGGAACTTTTCAGTTCGCCACGACAAGGGATTCCCATAAAAAGTAGTTCCGGCTAGTAGGTAAATACAACATTCCGTATTGTACATCGTTGTATTTCATGGTTTGGAAATTGCTTGTATTACTATAACAAGATTCAACAGGTTTGTGATAAAACCAACAACCTAAGGCACGATATATAAATATGTTATGCTTAGAGAAAGAGAGCAAATGTAAATGCATTAGAATCTCTGATTTGAAAAACATGTCGTTGCAAAAATGCAAGAAAACAATGAAATGTGAAACAGCTTTGTTTTGTGTTGGAAACTTAGCGACAGGTCGTCACATACTTTTATCATTTGTTATATTTAATATGCAAGTCAAAATTTGTTAAAAACTTTCTAACTCACACATCCGCATATTGAATAGTATGCATTTTGTATCAACATTTCCTAAAAAAAAACATTCTGCTATTTGCAGAGCCAAAGTTAACAAAACAACATTTTTTTAAGAACGGAACTGTGACAATTTCACATAAAAAATAAAGGCATCTATACAGAACTTTAATTGGAAATCATACTAGGTAATTCAAAATGATATTCAAATGATTAACATGATTCCAATGACTGATGACGAATATGAGTTAGTTTTATGGTAAACAACATGATCCTGTTGGGAAATTATTCTATTTCATTGTGAGATATAATATGAATATCAAGTCCAGATTTCAAAGAGTTTGACCACGATTTACATGTTCTTTACACTTAGGTAACCATTGTGTATTACAATAAGAACATAAATAAAAACACAATGTGAGTTTAAAGGAAATAGATGTAAGTAGTTCTTTAAGCTGACAATACTTTAAAAACGAGAGTTTTTATAAGCTTGTACATAGATGTAACTGGTTGCTTCTCTTGTAAGATTGGTCGGTGCCGGGATTAAGATACCTCGGAAACTCTTGGTTAGTCACCGGTCTGTTGCTGGTTACATCTCCATTCCCTGAGGTCAGTGTCACAAGCAATCTTTCCTATGGTTCAAGCTGTCCTACTGAAGTGTGGTCAATGAGGTTCAGTTAATGGGAGGCTTCGTTCCGTGTGACAATTAGCGACTACTCCTCAGGAAGAAATTGGTGTTCCGAAAGAAGCTCGTGAGAGAAATGTGTGTGTGAAATTAGCCTACAAGAACATAAGTAATTAGACATTCGGTATCCTTTCAGACATATTAATGCAACGACTGCTAGCCATGCTATCAGTTAATAAATTATTGAACCAATTACTGTAATCAAGTGACGTCATAATCACCGAAACAGACAGCATAAATGTTGAGATGGATTTGATTGTCTGGGAAGCGATGCTTAGTCAATTATGGAATACCTTGTATCGTCGTGTAAGGATTAGTGACGTAGACTACCAGCACTGGCTATCTATAAATTTGGTTTAAGTATCTCCATAAAATACGAGAGTGAAAGCAAAGTTATTTTCAAAGTCTCAATAAACATTTTTGTTAACATTTAAGGCGAGACATTGACAATTTTCTTTCTCAATTGCTTATCCGTCTTCAACTTAAGAGAATACAACTACGTAATTCAAGCAGATATCAGAACAAATGCTCATATGTTTATTCCGCAATTTGAATGAAAGCCAAAGGGTATTAAAAGAGAGAAAATCTTACTTTTCCTACGTATCATTTACAAACGCCGTGTTATACAACATGAACCAGTAAACAAAACGGAGACGCCACTTCAAAAATGTGTTGATTCTTTAACTAAACATCAGAAATCGGAGGACTTCCATTGCATTCAGATTGTCATTGCTTTTGCATAAAACAAGTACACCACACAGACGCATGTGTGCACTCTAATCATAGTTGTCTGGGTTTTATACACAAATAAAAACATGAGTTTATACCCCGCGGTCCGTTACAAAATGTCCTCAGGGTCTGTTAGTGTTGTATTTATATGCCTATGAAACCAAGACAAACGTGATCTGATTTGCATGGCATGAAAGGCTTACAACCGTCCACAGTCTGTGTGATAAGTGGATTACCTATCATTATCTGCGTAAAACCATTGTCATTATTATTTCTTTGTATTATTGGCTGTCTAAATCAATGCATATCTGAGAGATATACTTAATGAAAAAATATGACGAGTTCGGTTGACTGTATAACGCCAAATTAATTTCTCTGACGGGTTGTCAGAATCGACTTTGTGTATTCATAATCGAACAATCTCATCAGAATTCTGGAGACATTCGAGACAATGCACCCCATACAGGGGTCACAACGTATGGTATTTTCGAAATAATATATTTTGATTAATTTGTTTTTCTTGAAAGCTTGTTTTAATTCTGTATCATGTTCAACTTTGTCGCATAAGATAAATATATATGTACACTTTCCATTAACCTCATTCTCAATATCGTTAATTTAGTGGACAAATATACTCTTCTTATCTTATCACTCACGTCTGATCGTTCTCTAGATGCTTTTGTTTGTGGGAGAAATTGAAGGGTGTTTTAAGTATTGACAGACTTTTTGCAATCTTCTAAATATTTAATTTTTCGTTCGGTAGATTCAGTGATTACAGTCGAATACAAGTATATCAAGCTTACGATTTCAATTTCATTTAAAAAGTCAATTTTGCGTGAAGGTTGGGGGTGAGTTACGCGATACTTATTCTTTCAATGTACATTTTCGACAGTTAATCTTAAATCGACGTAATCGATTATTTATGGTTCTTTAAAGAATTTCATGAAAATAATCCCTTCTTCCCACATTTCATTTCTTACTACTACAAATGTTTTAGGGATTACAAATATAAGCAAAACATAAGCATCAAACGAAAATCGTAATGACCCACTTCTGATCTTTACTTAAATTACTATGTATTTTAAGAATTCTAATATTCTTCCAACACCGACCTCTGTAGATGTCTAGTATATTTACACTCTTAAGATATCTTCCTGAACCTCGAAATAATCTCACACAAATATATGTGTAACGACTACTTGAAGGACGTCTGAGAAATTACGTTATGGGGTGCTGAGTTGACTTTTGTCGGACAAAATAAGAAGACCTTAGGGAGGAAATTAGTACTGGTAAGTTTCAGCAAGTACGTCAGTGACGCAAGTGAACGTCAACTTCTATATAATACAAAAAGAACAAAATCAAGTTAGACATTTAACGTCTTTCGGTGTGGAACATAACACGACTCATCTCAGCAGATGAGCTGTTTGGCCGCTATCTCCCAAGGTGTTACTAGACGAGGTTCTTGAACACCTGGGATCGGGAATTGATTTTTTAAAGACTTTAACAAGTAAGTCTTGGGAAAGGAATTGTTTCAGTTTTGTTAGGAAATTGTTTTATCAATGTTATAATAAGAGATGGATTATAAAAAGAAATGTGTTTATTTTTATCTATTTTATGATCAATTTTTTTCATATGCGATTTTACGTTAATCATCAACATAATTTGCCAATTCAAAACCAGCAATATTGACGTAAGTAAAACGTCGTTATACCGCCACATTTTTTCAGCGTAATTTTGGCCTTATCAGGGAGTTTGATGATATATTGAGGGATACGTATTCAGGAATATGTTTCGGTAATAACAGAGTAGGAAAAGTAAACGGTTTTACTGTACTTATATGAACAGAGAGTTGACATGTACAACCTAAAGATAACAAATATGAAAAGTTTTCCACATTCAAAGTATACCATGGGTGTGTCCAGCTCGATTGATGAATTCGAGTTAACGTATGCACATGCTTCGAAAATAGAGAATGGTTTACAGGATTATTATGATCTTACAGCCAACGGCTTCCTACATTTCGTACTCCAAACTTTTCTTCATTTTCTTACTTAGCTGTATAGATTACAAATCTTACATAAATATTTTAACTATGTGTTCATTTTTCGAAAAAGTCATAATATTTAAAAAAAAAAAAAAAAAAAAAAAAAAAATTCCATGGCTAGTGGATCTGGTTTGCGAGATATTTTGCATCTAACATAATCACCCTCGGCGGCTAGTTAGGCTTCCGGGAGACGTTACTACATCATCAAGGCAAAACAATGCAATTAAACTGCAACCCACAGTTTTTTTTATTGAATCTCATCAGTGCAAGAAACAACGCCCCGGAGTCCATTTATGTCCGTGGTTTTATCGCTGTGTACACAAACACGAGATTACACCTAGATTACAACGATATTGCAACGACCGATCGGATCACATAAGGCAATAAAGTTATTTGCTCAATTTCTATTTGGCCGAATAAAAACAAATGTTCCTTTTGTAGAGTACTTAACGTGCCTCACGGGAGAGAAGCTGCGTACAGATTTTCCATATGGATTTACCTTATGACAGGATAATATTGGAGTGGTTTTCTGGACACACAAGATGTCACGTGTGGGTCAACGTCATTAGGGCGATATTCAATACGCTATCGGGGACGCATCTCTCTATATCTGGGATGGTCCCGGCGACTGACACACCATCGATACATTTAGTGTTAATTAATGTAATATACACCTACTTATCAGGATTATCACCGATATTTATGCCAATATCTATTTCCGATGTCGTAAATCATACCTATCTCCCCAATCTCACAACCAAACTAATTATATAATCACTTGTTTTATTTCCGGCTCGTTGTATCGTCAGTTTCCGGTATAGTAGGTTCAACGATGTTCAGGAATTCCAGACTGTGATTGGTATTGGATTTGTCATAAAATGATTCTCTGATACTGATATTGTATTTGAATTACATTACAGATATCAGTATATCAGTACCGACACGTGATGGTTCGGGGAAAAGTTGGTTTATTTTTATTTATCAATGATTTTATGTTGTTGTTGTTTTTTATGCCTTTTCTATGGATTGTGTTATTTAGATCATTGCAATATTTGTGTCCTTCAAAAGAATTTCAAAATGCTAAACATAATGCAATTTGACGTTTTAATAACAAGAGGCCCATGGGCCTTAATGGTCACCTGAGTTATGTAAAAACTGATGTTATCGATGTTGCCAAATGAAAAAGAAATAATTTTGTAACAAAGGTAACTTGAACTACATGTAATGCAAAGTAGTGTAAAAGATCTGGGTAGTATATATTGTACTATGTACAAATAGTGGTTCTGTCAGTCAGCTGAATTTTGGTAAAAGCACCTTAAGACCCTTCCATATATGAAGAGTATTTGGTTTTACCATATCTGGACCTTGAGAAGAGGATTTTTGAAATTTTAGTCAATTTGACCCTTTTTGGTCCCGCCCCTCAAGCCCCTGGGGGCTGGGGACAATATAATTCACAATTAAACTATAGTAAAGTTTATCCCCTCCCCAGGGGAAAACGTGAGACCCCGAGGGTCATGAAATTCACAATTTTGGTAAAGCACCTTACATGTAAGACCCTTCCATCTATGAAGAGTATTTGATTCTACCATATCTGGGTCTTTGAGAAGAGGATTTTTGAAATTTCAGTCAATTCAACCCTTTTTGGCCCACCCATCAGCCCCTGGGGGTCAGTCAGGGCTGATTTGTGCATATCATCAAACTGCCATCAAATACTGATAATGCTTATCAAGTTCGAATTCCAATGGAAATTAAACAAATGCTGGTCCAAAATGTGATTTCCCTATAAAACTATAGTAAAGTTTACCCCCTCCCCAGGGGGAAACGTGAGACCCCAGGGTCATGAAAACCACACGTTTTGTAAAGCACCTTAAGACCCTTCCATCTACGAAGAGTATTCTACTATATCTGGATCTTGAGAAGAAGATTTTTGAAATTTTAGTCAATTTCACCCTTTTTGGCCACGCCCCTCAGGCCCCTGGGAGCTGGGGACAATATAATTCACATTTTTGTTTAACCTTAGGCCATAGAATGTTTCTGCAAAATTTCATTGAAATTGGTTCAGGGGTTTCGAGAAGAAAATGTAAATTGTTTACGGACACACGACGGACGACGCACGACGCCGGACAACAGGCGATCGCAATAGGTCACTTGAGACTTTGTCTCAAGTGACCTAATAAAAGCTTCACAACGAAAATGTGCAGGAAAACTATCCCGTTTGAATTTATAAACTAGACAAATCACATTTTCAATTTTCTACTTAAGTCAAAACGACTTACTGCATTGCGTAATATGATGCATAATCAGATAGTTAACTTTTCGGCTTTTAAAAGAACAGTTTTGAAAATCACATGTTTTGTTATTTAACAGTATAGACAAATTGAAGAACGTGATAAAATATCTGAGAGTCTGATCATCTTAGTAAACTGTCTTCTATTCTATTAATAGCCTTAACTTATTTCATCTGCAATTCACTCACTTTCACATTTTATCTCGATGTCAACATTAATTAGAATATCGGACAATAACGATAGTTCGTCTTTCTCAATATTTCATATGCAGCATTACATTATTTTCTTTCAACTTCGGATGGTAAAGCCCCCGTTTTTGTGGGGGATGGCGGTTGGGGTTGGGTTGGGGGGATTGCGGGGGTCAAAACGGATTAATTTTGTTTTGGCGTCTCCTAAGTTTCCCCAGTTGTATTTTTTATCGACGTTGAGGTAGGATCATAATTAATTGCATTCCTCAAGTAGTGACATTTCGTCCTATTTAACCTGATAAAAGTCTTCGAGAATATCACGAAATGCTTTCATGAGATTTGGTATAAATATATAACATTTGAAATGAAACTATATAGTATAACGATAACGTACATGTATGACGGTTTCTTATGTTAATAAATTTATTATTTGATAAAAAAGTATTATTTAACATTCAAATAAAAAGAAAAATGTATATTGACTATATATTGATAGTTCTATACGCTGATAGTTTTTCAGATAATAATAGCACACTTACAATAGTTGGCAAAATGAACCATATCATTATCGAAGGAAGAACTATGGACAATGAACAAAAATAGCATAACTGTTTCTTTCAAAAGGTTGTTAGTGTTTAACGTCTTGACCATCCTGTCACTTTCTTCGTTTCTATATCTGGCGAAGTAAATATTATATTGAAGGAATGGTAATAATAAATTGAAAATTTGAGTAAAAACCTGATTGTCAGTTGCGTCAGTAGTACAAATGTAGCATATGTTTCCAGATATAAACTATAGACAAACATGCAATAGACCTTGAGTAACTAAATAACAATAGATCCAGGAATTACGTGACAACATATAAATAACTTTTATTGCTGCTTGCTCTGTTTATGACAATCTAACAATGGAACATTATTGGTGACAAAACGGACAGTTGGTTCTAAAAAATATTGCGGTGTTTTGCATCTTTCATCATTACGAATAATTAGTTTTCCTGTTGTTATTTGCAAATTGATTATAACAACACAACTGTTTGCACTTCAGATATATGTATGACAACTATAGTAAAACTAAACAAAAAGATAAGTGATTTTAGAAAGGGTAAGAGCATTTTCTGTATTATTTTATTAATTGTACAATCAAATACACATGAAGTCAAAAATGGTTATAATTTACTTTTCGTCAATCCTGATGCGAATTATAAGAAATATCTAATGAGATAAGGTTTCGCATAAAATAGCATTAAATCAAAGTAACCATCTACGTTGATTATAGATATTCATATTCATACATGTAGTTGGCGTATCGTGATTAAAACGTATTTTATGTAGAATTGATAAGTGATAACCAATTTATGATTTATATAAATAACGACGTGAAAAATAATGAAACCGTTATATTCTCACTCGACCAATTGTTGAAACAATTTTCTCCAACTCAAAACAGCAAAACCTTATTTTTGTAGACTAGAGAATAACGAAAACAAATTTGCTCCCGAATTAGTAGTTTGGATCATAAAAATAGGTATCCGCAAAGAAAAGGTATTTCCCATAACCTAAAGAAAATACCGTTATTGGTCTCATTCAAAAATGCACACGGTTATCATTTAAAAAGTAAATGAAAATATAACCAAGTGTTCCGGAATGGCAAACCTTGCCTGCTTCATCGACGTTAAGCTTGGTCTCTTAATTCCTTCTCTCCAAGTGGAGAATGGGGCCATGAACAAGTCCTCTCCACAACATCCTATCCTTCTTTGCAGCGTCTGACCATGATGAGAAGCCTAGGTGTTTCATTTCCTTCTCTACTGTCCTTCTCCAGGTTTCTTTTGGTCTTCCTCGTTTCCTTTTCCCTTCTGGTGTCCAACCCAGTGCAACACGTGCATGCCAGTTAGGCTCCATTCTCAACACATGCCCTATCCATCTCCATCGTCATACACACATAGGGATATATTAGCCAGGTGGCATAGTAGTTAGCGCCTGATAAGGCAGCTCCTGCGAATTCCTCAAAATTGAATTGCTGAATGTATATGCTAATTGTATTAATTGTGCATCTATGTACTGTAGAGCGCTTGAGAGTGGCTTATGTTAGCTCGATAGGGCGCTATATCAAATGTTGTATAGTATTATTGTTATTGAGAACTGGTATAACAAAACCTAAATATCAGTAATTAAAAGACGTTACCATTCATATCGCACAGTGAAATAGAATGCCTCTAGATAAGATTACGATGGCCCCAATAAAACATAGTCTTCACCAACGTGCATATCTCGAAACCCCGTTGCTGTAAGGTTATTTTTTCGTTCGAAAAATATCGAAAATCGTATCTAGGCACCCCAACCCCACCCAACAAGCACACACTATGAGATTAACAGAACGTAAATTCATTGCTTCGTTCGGACGCTATCTTAGCTCAAAAAATATGTGACGTTGCAGAATCGAAATCTGACAAATCATCAATTGCACTACGAAAATAAACTATCAATCATGATACAAATGACGTCATACTGAAAGCCGACGTAAAATTAATGTCAGCTGGAAATTGTCAATTACTGATGCCATGAACAGACAAACACTAAAGTCAAGATGAATAACGATAAAACACACAAAAAACAAGCTGTCTGATTTCAGATTTCGGGTTTTTTACCAGTGCAATAATGATATATATCGTTTTGTTAGTTTTATGTGTTTGTTATCTCTCTGTCGCACGTCGCTACCAGATGCCGTATGACAAAGACAGGGAGCGGATTTCTTCCCAAGGGTAACCCTGCGTAGACCTAATTTGCATTCGGCCTGGCTACCAGGTCCCCAGGGTAGGACTGTAACTGCTCGGTTTACAGAGCACGTGTGACAAGGACATTTAGGGATTAGGCAGTATCAACACTCGAAGAGGAGTAAATGCGGGCCTGAGTTCGGAATAATGTCACACTCTCAGCGTATAAATAAGAAGGGGAGTAAAGGGGGAACACAGGACAGATTACCCCTCATTTAAATCACAAGCAATGGAAATGCGGCAAAGCAATTCAAGGATTTCCGCTGACGCAGCCACATCTATATTTTGTATGCGATAGGTGGAGTGGTAACGTCACGTGTACGCTATGTCACGTATGGTCGGGGTTCGATTCCCAGGAAGGAAATTTCAGAGATAATATTATATTTTACTATATGGATACCATATAGATTAAGGTATACAATTCCACCACTTTTCTGCTATACACAGACCTTAAAGTAGACAATCCCACCATTTGCTACCTGGTACATGCCTCAAAAAGTTACCCACTAAATACAATTATGTTATTTACTCGTGCCGTGACTCGAACCCACAACCCTTCGGTCACGAAGCCGGCGTCCTACCACTAGACTACCGTGCCTCCACATACACATGTAGCAACGAAAACATACACATACACATACACAATATGGTGGAAGCATTACTGACTGATGGGTCTTGAAATGAAAATAGAAGCAGAAAGATTAATGTTCAGATATGTAATTGCAATTGCTAAAAGTGCATACAAATTCAAATGTTTTATTCGTTTTGTTAAATGGCGAATGCCGAAAAGTTCGTTTTCTATTCTATTATTTTGAAATATATATCGAAAGACTTAAGAAGTAACATCAACTATTATAGTTTAGTTTTGACTTTCGAAAAGTACATTCATATATATTGATAAAAGCATAGTACAAAAAAAGTTCATTTACGCTTCAAGTACACAACACATGGGATTATTTCCTTTATACAAAGAAATAGATATGTTCATGGGTAATGTACAAGAGCACTATTAAGATTTACATCAGGTATAATGCGTTTGATTTAAGCCCATCAATTCACATTGTAGCAAACAGTGTTATGTAGCTATTCAAACGGCTAAAAATCAATGACAATTTGCATTACAAAATAAGATTGATTCTAAAACCACACGATTTATTCTGAAATCACACGACAGCCGGAACACCCTTTAGGAAAGTCTAAAAGTTTATCTTACACACATTAGTACTTTGATAAACGCTAACATGTTTAAGATTGATCAGAAAAAGACATAGATAACTGCATTCATTAGCAAGCTACGTCAGACACATGTTTTCTAGGTATGTACAGACCATGTGAATAATAGGGGTATATTTCGATAGCACGATGACCATGGAAAACATATAGCTGCCTTTACAACAAGACCAGAAACATTGGATCTACCTGTTAGCTAATCATTAATGATGCACAATAGTGCAGTTATTTTATGCCTTTCGTTTTGACTTCGAAAATGACTTGCTCTGTGGGATATCAGTCGTGACTAGTCGTTTTGCAGAGGGTCAAGAACCCTGTACCGCGTCCATGAAGCCGTACTCGAAAGAGAAACACATCATTCGAGTGTTGCACTCATTGTAACGGTTACACTGTAGTTAAAGACCCCAGTGCAACATTTTAATTTGTATTGTTTAAGGCACCTAACGGAACAGCTTTTCGGTATATACAGGAGCTTGCCTCCTTTGATCAGCCGTCATGAACATTGTAGTAAAAACGGAATCCTTGCATTGCGTTCCAAAAATCTCGTATTAAAAACTTTCAAAAAAGTTACCAGGCCCTTTGTTGATGTTTGTAACAACTGCAGATTTATTTTTTATAATAGCTCAACCATATGCAGAAAACGAATTACCTAAAAATAGGATCAATGTATTAAAACAGCATTTGGTGGATGTATTTTATTTGTATTTGATACTTTTTAATATACGTCAAGGCAGTGTATAGGAATTTTGTCAATACGCTTAGCACGCCATGACTTCCCATAAACGACAAAAACAAGAGGAGTTGAGTCTTACCCAACTTTCCAATGACAGGCCAGTAATTAACGACATCTCGTTGTGTCTAGCTATATATGGAACGGTATAAGTGGTTCCACAACACAATAGGGTAAACAAATCCCAGTTAATGCTTGTCTCAGATAATTATGGTAGCCCATCGGTAACACATATTTAAACAATTCTGTTGACTTTTGACTATATATATTTGATCGTTAGAATGTATGATTTGAAATTTGCAAAGAGCGGCAATTTCCAAACTTTCCTTCTGAAAAGCTCCAATGAAGGATTGAAACACATCTTTTAATGTTGATGATACAGCACTGTACCGTTCAAACATATTCCATTATAAGCAGTGGCTTATCTTTGGAAGAATGTTTGAACAAAACAATAAGCATACCATTTTTAAAAAATCATTGCTGGTGTTTACGTTCAAAACAACGTTTATAACACTCTGAGTGGTTTGTCTCAGTTCATGATTTCACAAAGTGATGAAATAACCATGTTACGGAGAAACTGTAGTGTTTTCTATGGTAGCCTGGCGAAAAACCATTCTAGAGATTTTCATCATAATTTGATTTTAACACCACGCCATGATTGGTCCTTTATTACCGCATAAGTATGACAGTAATAACAGTTTCCGATTCGAACTCTTTCACGTTAAATATATTTTATGTTATGAGTTTATACTAGTTCTTGGTAGTTTATTTAAGAGCTGTACAACGAAATTGTGAAACATTTGTCTTTACGTATGATATTGCATTATCTACCATGTTTGAAGAGTTGTCTATATGTTTAAGGACAAACTATACTTCCCTGATTTTATAGAAGGCAACGTGTCTGTGTCATATACTATATACGATATTTTTATCTCTCTTTAGTATTGTAATCACCACAAATCAAAGGGCACTTACTTCCCACAACACCGGTGCTATGGTAATAGACCAGTTCATGTTTCAGGTCCGGTGTTTTGTAGGATTTAATGGTGCCTGGTTGGTTATTTTAGAGTTTCCTGAATTCATTTTGCTGCATTTGTAAAGAGGTAGAGTTCAAACATTGTCCTTGTGTGTTAACGGTGTCATATCTTTTCTTTTCTATGGCTACGTAGCAAAATATTTCCACTACGTCAATCCTTTATCTGTACACAGGTTGGGCACCCTACCTGATATGAATACACACAGCTACTCGTTACATGTACACACTCCAAAGGTCAACCAATAGCTCCGTATGTTGTTTAGATTACTTAGGTGTCATTTCATATCTTATATTTCGATAGAAAATTATCTTTCCTGTAAGAAAAGTCCGTTCTATTCCCGGTTAGATATTCCTTCCCTGTTTCCTTTACCCGATAGCAGGAATAATAGAGTGTTAATGGCTCCAAAGCTGCTCTTATCGACCACAAACAAGATAACTGGGAGACGTTGCATTATCCCGTATTTACAGTATTATATTAGGTTGTGTAATTGACTTGGTATTACTAGCGTGTTACCTACATACAAGGGTCGCCCTCATTATAACTAATCTGGTGAACTTTCTTAACTATCAAATAAGATATCTTTAAGGTAAGCATAACCGGGAATATACCTTGCTCTATTTTACAATACATATAAAATGAACAAAAGAAGTACAGATTGTGATAGTCAACTTGGACAAATGACCTCTGCACCTTTAAACTCGTAAATAGAACTCTTTGTTTATGATATTGGTTGATATAAACAGTTTCTAAAGTGTTCAATAGAAAAAAATATAAACATAAAAGATATAAGCTTGGCAATTTAAGATAAATTTCCAGTTGGGACTCGTTATTCCAGCCACCTTCCTTTCCATCGAGTGTAGCTTCATTGTGGAATTAAATGTCACAGGGACACTTGTAGGACACCCGGATGTATCTTCTCGGTTTTTATGTACACTATGTCTGTTGCTGCCTTTGCGTACTTAGTTTTTGGTCCACATTTGTCTTTGTGTGTATAAGCGGCGCTTTGTTTTATCTATTTTGCTTTAATCAAATTACATCATTAGAGGATATGTTTTATATTTAGCACATTATAGCGGTGAATACTCCTGATAGAACGCCGTATCTAGTTACGTCGCAATACACTGCCCGTCACATCATCATTACATTAGCGCCCTCTATGGCCCCTTTGTCTGGCATATTAATGTTTCATCACTATGCCTGTAAAACGCTATGAAACGGCGCCTATTCAAGAGGACGACGGCCTTATTTCACAGATTGTACACAGTCGTTGTCGACTTTACACATGCCCTGTCGTGTCCAAGCTAGAGTACGCTTGTGGACGTTAACATATATCCGTACTTTATCTACCGGGCTGATTTACTGCTGGTAAACTATATGGGCTCAACTACCAAACGATTTAAACAATCTCGATTTTCATTCAGACTTTATGTAACCATGATTTTCATTGACTAAATTTTAACATCAGAAATTCTGTGTTAAGCTCGCAAGATATTTGGTGAGAAAGCGCTGATAATTTCACCATGTTTCTGGAACGGAAATATGCCATGACATCGCCAACGCCAGCTAGAAGGTGTTTACATGAAAGGATCCCTGATTAAGTCGAATCGACATAGCACTTACTGACGTACATATACATTCTGTAATATAACAGCTTGCACTTACTGACGTACATATACATTCTATAAAATAACAGCTTGCATTGACAATGGCTTATTTTCACGTCTCTAGCAGAAGTGTAAGTCGTGCAATTGTTGAATTAATGGTACCCTAATGTTCTAAATATTTCTTTCGATCTGCTCAAAAAAAGAGGATGCAGTGTGTGTCAGCCCTTACTCTTCCACAGTTAAATAACGCCTGGCATTTGCTATGGGTTATTTTCACGTCCAGAATAGAAGTTTAGGTGGTATAGTTGTTTGATAAATGGTATCACAACGTTTAAAAGTATTTATTTAAGTCTGCTTAAAAAGAGATATAGTATGTCAGCTTCGCTTTTCCTTACGCTCCAAATCATTAACCATGAGAAATTGGAGGTTTCTCCTACCACAAGATGTAGAAACGGTAAATCATCATGGCTTTCATCGTAGCGTTAAATATATGTCGTGGTCGAAACCCCATGGAGTGGAAAAAATGGAGTCATGCTGTTAACATCGGGGGAGGTGTTATCGTTATTTATCACCTGGGGGAACTAGACGCATTCTGTCATTCATTTATGAAATGTACCTATCCAAATTTAATCAAATTAAGAACTTCATTAACTCAAATATATTACTGATTAAGCAGCCGTTTTTTGGATTTGATAATTACCAAAGCTGTGCAAAAATATAATTCTGTATATTCCTCAGAGCAAACTTAACAAAAACAGAGGCCGTTGTATAGGAATAACATGCATTAAAAGACCATAATGACACCCTTGGGAGAACCCTCTTAATCGAAAACCGTCATCAGTTATGAAGATTTGCGCCTTTCCGGCAATATTCCTGTCCCCTGGGAGAGTCGACATTGAATCATGGCTCGTCTATGATGAATGAGCTTTCATGAGCAATCTACGATTTGTTCTGTTCCTTCTTTAATAAAACAAATAATGTGTACACTATACCACATAGCATTTGTTTACCAGTATATCATCTTTTAGTATTATTCCAAAAAAAAAATTGTTGACGATGTTCTAAAATGTAATACATCTTCATTCAATGCAAAAAGAAGATTCGTTTCGATTTATAATTTTAAATGTAATAAATAAGATTCAATATTGGGAATATGTATTGAATTTTGAATAACTTTGAATTTCATACATAACCGTAAAAAAAAGGAATATTTTTGTGCGGAATCTTATGTAATTTATCAATGAGATAATTATATTATGATACAGACATTATTTTGTTACAACACATCGTTTCTTTGGATGGTTTGATTCGCGCAAATAAACCCAATTGTTTTCTGATTGGTATGGAGTAAAGATTCATTCATCCATTCATTTAATATGACATTCTTATCAATCCATTCCTACATTCTGAGAGTCTCTCAAACCGAGTTTAGAAAACGGATACTCTACTGCAAACAACCCCAGATTAAGTCTGCAGTGAGTTCACCACACCTATTCATCGCTGTAGCCATTGCTGATTTAGTGACGTATCAATATTATGTCATGTGACCATTATCAGGGTGTGAGTGGTCGGGAGACATCTTGGCATGCGATATATTTACTATGATTAACGAGATAGCATCCAGAACCTGATATTATGGTATGCATTTCGCGATATCTGTACCTTTTGCATAAGTCACGTGACGAATCGATTACGGATATGTATTTCGGTACTGTGGTTGATTTATGCTAGTCTGTCGTTGCGTCATTTTGCCCCAACAAACGGATTTGCTTGAATCTCGTTCGTTCGTTCGTCCAAACAGACGAAAAGATCGCACATCACAAAGCAAAAAGACGAAAAAAAATATAATGGCACAAATCATGTAAAGCAAAATGTATGTGATGTACAGAAATTTAAAGAAATATTTCCTAATATATAGGATTAATTTGTTGTAATCGTAATATTACAAATAGGCTGAGTTTATCTGAATTTTGAGTTGATATGATCTAAATAAATGTAACACATGCACATATTAAACTCTGCACTAAACTCCATCATATTTTTGTGATTTGAAAATCATACTCTCTACTCTAGCGGTAATGATTC